>JAODOY010001001.1:0-13222 GCA_025399855.1 Forbesichthys papilliferus
CACAAAATATTGACACTTTGGGCCCAGTTTGGATATTTTCACTTAGGGGTGTACTCACTTTTGTTGCCAGCGGTTTAGACATTAATGGCTGTGAGTTGTGTTATTTTGAGAAGACAGCAAATTTACACTGTTCTACAAGCTGTACAATCACTACTTTACATTGCAGAAGTGTTTTTTCTTCATTGTTGTCACATGAAAAGAAATGCTCACATATTTGCAAATATGTGAGCGGTGTACTCACTTTTGTGTCCTATAGTAGAGGTTAAATCAGTCAGCATTAAAATAAAATAAGACGTAAAAAGGCTTTGCTTTTTTAAAACAAACAATATTATTATTATTAAATTAGCATTAATACATTAGCAATGCTGCTATAAAAAAAAAGAAAGAAAAATAGGATTTACATAGGATAAAGCTGACATTTCGCGTATGTGTATGCACATTAATCCAGTGACAAACACAAATACATAAAACAAATCTTATCTAGCAAATCAACTCTACTGATCTCTACTGGTCTGAAAATAAGACCACATAATGTTTCCCTGAAGAGAAAAGTCCCCTCAGAAGTAGAAGCAGAGTGACAGAAATGCAGAGGAGAAGGGAACAAAAGGAGGGAAAGAGAGGATCACCATACATGGAGCGGAAAGCCACGCAGGTTAGACTGAGTCATCCACACGCGCTGCTTGCCCCCCTCTTGCCCCCTCTTCTCCTCACATATATACAAACAGTAAAAGATCACAATGCATGTTTAAGCCTTGGGTGCACATTCTCTCTCTCTCTTTCACCAAGCTTTTATAAACGCCAGCACCTGTCCTTACACATTCAAGCATTCAGAATAAGGCATAGCCATCTACAGACAAAAAAGAAAGTTCATCAGTGACTTCAGTGACTACTCTTGGCAAGGCGCTTGAAAACTAAAAATAAATGAGGCACTCCATTATATAAAGTATAATCATGCTGCGTGGAGGTCCACCCAACCACTAGGGAAGACTGGCAGGAAAGGGAATGCTCCAGATCCAAACCTAGAGACAACTGGACATTCAGCCAGACATTAAAAGACTGGATACACCAGCATTAAGATGGAGGCTTCTGAAGACCAGTGACATTGGGTTCTCACCTGTAAATGAGAGGTGCTATGCCTGCAGGCTAATTCTGTAGGAAATACAAAAAACTGAGCAGGCCCTTTGGAATAGTGGCTACAATGAAAACAATATGTAGTCGTAAAGCAGCAAACATGCAGCTCTCAGGGCCGTATGCTGTGCTTATTATATCCATCTGTATCAAAGTCCTTATAGTGTGTCTGGTAGTATTCCGCTGAACCAATAAAGGCTGGACAATAGGAAGGTTCTCTTATTTTGCATACACATATATAAAGAATCCCATACGCAGATGTGCAATTTGAAGTTAGAAATTATCTGTGTTGAATATTAAGATCTTGGTGATGCTGGTGGCTGACTTGGTCTCAATGCAGTTGTCTTCCTCTGGACACATGAAATTAAATAACACCACATCACCACCAATTCACAGAATGTAATACAATACACAAGCTCTTAATGCTGCATTGGAATGCTTAATGGTCAAAATAACCTCATTGCTATTCATAGTTCATAATCCCGGTGACAAAAACATAGGACCCCTTGGATTATGGTGGGGTTCTGTACTAGACAGACAGTATACTGTATTATAATGTACATACAGAATGTGAATGTGATGCAGTTTATTTATCAGTATTACTAAGGGAATAGGCTTTTCTGACTTGACTAGTGATTTCTACTATAGAAAAAAAAAACATCTACTACTATTAATGTTAACAGATTTAATTAAATTGCAGTTTTAGTGAGTGGGCTTTAGGGATGTACCGGTTTGCCAAATACACGTTTTGGTGCAGACCTCAACTTTTGACCTCTGTTTCTAAATGTTTTTTCCCCATAACCCTTCACGGGTAAAAAAAAAAAAAAAAAAAAGTTCTACTCAGAGTAGATGAAACAGAAAATCCATTGGTAAATCTAAATAATTAACTGAAATCTGACCAAAAATGTATTTGCTTCCTTATATCATTTGACAGCAGTGTGAGTGTGTAAACCTGTGCGTTTCTAGGGATATTCCTAAAAAAAAATGTAACATGAAGGCCTCTATTTCAGAGCAAAACAAATGCTCCATGCGCCACACAAGCAGGCTAACAGAGCACCAGACCAGCTATGTAAACATAGAAAAGAGGAGCTGGGATTACACACACAGGGAGTGATGGTCATCCTGCTCAGGAGGTAATTACTCCACTATATTGTTACAAAGCCCTAATTAACATATTTTTTTTATTTTTAACAATTATTTTCTGTCAGCTATATAGCTTTAAGATGTTAACCGTGCAAAAAAATATGAACGCAATAGACCATTTTCGGAAATGGTCATAGCTGGGTAAACAACAGCAGGCAATTTGGAAAAACTTAGAAGTCTGGCAATTTATACATTTTTTCTACACATTTAAGAAGTGTTTTACAGTGTGCCACCATAGATAAAACTATTATAGTTTACCAGTTTTCGTTGACTGAATGCAAATCTGGATTTAAAGTGAAGAATATAAGATATTTTTCACGAAAAAATGCATGATGCTGAGGGTACGTTGCCAAACAACTATGTTTTGTTATGTCAATCCATTTTAAAACTATAATATACAAACAAGTATAATGCAATATTTTATTTAATACTATAATCTATTTTAGTATGCCTATGTGCCAATTACAATAACGTTCATGTTTTTAACGTATGGTAGTACTACATGGCCAGCAGTAAGTGCTATGCTGCTAGCACAGTACCGTACTGTAAGTAAATGAGGAAAAGAGAGGAGCCTCTTAAACTTGAGGTTCCAGGTTCTACAGTTCTATGTAGTGCATAATCCAAAAATACATTTTTAACAATTGATGTGACAATTATCTTAACAGACTGCTGTTGCAGTTTTTTTTGGTTGCAATTGTAATTTGCCAGTGTTTGTTCGGAGCCTGAAAATTTTCACAGACAAAAGTGATGTTATAATTTAAAAATGTAAGACCCAAGTCGCATCTAATCTTGACTATCCATAGCCTTCTGAGGTCACAATTGTTTGAAAATGTGTGGAAAGCAAGGTGGGGGTGTTTATTTTTAGAAAACAGACCACTCTGTAATACTAACTGTGTTGCACCTTATCGCTGCTGCTACTGTTTACCCGTGTATGACGATGTCTGGTGCGACAAATACGGAAATGTGAAAAGGGTATATTGACGGGTATATTATTATTATATTAAGGGTATATTATCTTTTCCATCTCCAAATTACTTCCCGTTGCTGTGGCCCAGGAGATTTCTCCATGGCCTGACGGTCGCTTTGGCCTGGCTGCTGTGAATTGTCAACTTGATCAGCAGCAGCAATATTAATATAGCAATGAGTTGACAGAAAATCCACGCATCAGGCGTGAATCTCTTCTCTCTCTCACTGCAGAGGGAGATAATTAAAAAGAGAGGCCCATGCCACAGAAGCAGCAACATTCTGCAGAATAAGTGAAATATTTGCAAGGCACCAGGTCAGTCAAGAAAACACTAAACACAGACATCAGGTATTTCAAGTAGCCTTAGAGCCTATCAAATAATGGTGATGGTCTTTGTAGAGTAATTATATTATAGCAATGAGTGCAACATAATGATGATAATGACATTGAAGGTAATGTTTCAGCTAGTAAAAAATAGTAGCAAACTACTATTGTCTATGTAATGTGTATAGTGGAAATATTACCACCTGAACAGAGAATATAAACATTCCTTCTGTGTGTAAATAGAGCTGTCAAAATAACTAATAATTTTTGATTAATTCAATACAATTTACTTTGATTAATCGCACTTGTCGATTAGCTGTTTTGTCTCAGTGGGTGGAGATCACGTTTTACCCTCATTAAAATGTTTTTTTATTTAATCTGACCGCTTCATGTTCGGAAGATGAACAGTTGATGGTCCCAGCGTTTTGCGTTGCTACTGTTATTAATCTACAATTTTCACTTCACATTTAGCTCAACACTAGATTAGAACCACTGAGCCTTTATAGTTGTCAAAACACAATACAAAGCGATATATAGAATGCACGTGTTCTCTTTCATGGAATTAAACCCCGTCACTACGATGTTGGATGGCAACTATTCTATTGCCTTTGCTTCTTTACTGAAATGAAACAATGTGGAATAATATCATTTAGAAACATCAATGCATGTGTGTGTCATTTTGCTGAGAAATGAAGACACGCAGCGCACACACAAATACTGTATCGTCTTCATGGGTGAGTTAGACATGACGCAGCAGCTACTTTTCTTGTGTGTGTCTCTTTCACGAAACCTATCTGACGGGTGTCAATAAAATATCCATGATGTCCGCCAAGGTATGAAAACTGTCCAAAACCTTCCAGGTTATTTGTAATTCAGTCTCTGGCTGCTGTCTGTTTTGCCATCAAGTGGTTCCAAACTGTTCGTTCGTCTGCCTGCATTGTGTAACTTGTAGTAGCAATTAAGCTACAGTGTTATTCTTAGTATTCTAAAAAAAAAAAGTGTCTATTTTAAACATGAATATAGCAGCAAACAATTACTATTTTCTATTTTGAGGATATAGTGGAATACTGTCCTTAGCAGGGTGTTGTAATGTAATCCGATCTCATCTTTTAATTTTGTTTACCTAGTGCTGGCGCTACAGCATAGCGCGCATGTGTGGGCGGCAACAAGAACAGTGTTTTTGTTCGGCTGAGAAGCTGGTACTAGAGTGCCTGCCATCTAGTGGCAGAAAGTATAGAAAAAATAAGACTATTCTACAGAATGTAATCAAAGCCAGAAAAAATTCCCAGATTATACCGCTCAAAAGGTAAAAAATTCAAATAAAACCGCGATATGAACCGAACCGTTCCTCAAAAACCGAGATATGAACCGAACCGTGGATTTGGTGAACCATTACACCCCTAGAATGTAGTGTACGTTAGAGCCACATGAAAGCCAAGCTAATTACGGTGACATTAAAACCAGACAGCAGAGCATGCTGCTGCTTTCCATGTGTGTGGACATGTGTTGTTCAGTTTGAGAATAAATTAAAAGATATTAGACTCGTTGCCGTAATCCCGCAAACTGGACATTTTAGTGACAAGGGTTAATTGGTCCATGAATGAGAATACATCGCTTGGTTTTATGTTTTCATGTAAGCGAAAGACTCAGTTGTTCTAGTATTAAAAAGGTATAATCAGCTATTGCAAGGTAACTGATAAGATAATACACTTTTTCACAAATATCTCCTTGAATTTCTCTAGTTTACTGTTCACTGTGCGTGTTGAAACTGGCTCTACTTGCTCCTTGCTCCGGAAATAGGAACATAAACAAAGTGGCGAACACCGCAACGATGTGTGGTGCAAAACTTCTGAGGGAGTTTGTTGGATTTGAGCTTGTAGTTAGCAAGCGTTCTCAAGAATGACCTAACACACTGCCTTTAAAGTATAGTTTGTAAGACAATACACTTTCTGTCAAATTGATTACCTTCACTAATCCGTCTCCTCTACGTGGACAGGCTCCTTTGGGGGAAGGGGCACAGCAGCAGTCCCCAGATGTCCTCTCCTCACGATGTAGGGGCAGGCCGGTCCACTGGGGATGTCTGCGAAGCCTGCAGGACCACAGAGACACAGTGGTGTGGAGGGTCATGTGACCAGACAGTGTTGTGGTGGGATCATGCAACCAAACAGACAGTGGTGTGGTGGAGGGTCATGTGACCAGACAGTGGTGTCTCTGGTCATGTGACACTACAGGTAGTGCAGGTGAGCAGACAGACACAGAGACAGTGATGGAGGCCCTACCTTTCATGACGACTTCTGGGAGGCCGTACGGCTCATACTCTGTGTCGTCAAAGGCAGCAGACAGCTGGCTGCGGCTGCGGCGGATGCGTTCTGCCAGGCGCACGGGGTCGGCCGGGATGGGGAAGGAGCCGGAAAAGAGCGTCTGCTCGCCAAGCCGCGCCCCCGCAGAGAGCCGGGCGAGGGAAGGGGGAGGCGCCTCCCTGTCCTCGGTGTCTCCCGTCTGGGTGCAGGCGTGGCAGACTTCATGGGCAGCAAGAGGAGAGGAGACTGCTTGTATAATGTCTTTATGCGTGGCTTTGCCGCTCCTCTGGTGTGTCACACCCTCTGCTAAGACCATGCTCTCTGGACATATTGTTTTGGGGGCGTGCTGCTCAGCCCCCGCCCCCGCCTCCTCTTCGTGGAGTCTGACTGCTTTGGCCTGCAAACCGGAGACAGTGTGGGGAACATTGGTTGCGTTCTTCTGAGTGGTTTCATGAGATGCTTTTCTGATAACGTCTGCACGTTTCTGCCTCTTGTGCGTTGTTGTCTTGGACTGTGTACACACGTTTCTCTCCATGTTCTCTTTTTCAGAGTCCTGGGTGGGAAAAATATCTATAAAGTCCAAATAATGGAAGAATGCTTTGCATTACAGCAAACCAAAATTAAATTTCCCAATGAAGCTGTTATTTTAAACATAAAAAACAGCTATAGCTAACAAAACATATACATTTACAACACAGTCTGAAGCATCCCACTGTAGAACTCTAAGCGCTGCAAACAATGTAGTTTTAAACTACATTCTGATCAGTAAGTTTACATTTTGTATTAGTACTGAAATATATTCAGTAGAAGATAATGGGACAAGACAACAGAAGCTGAAAGAGTCACCTCATCAATGGAGATGTCCATAAAGTCCCTTTGTTCAGGGAGGCTGCTGTGCTGCAGCCTATTGGTGGAAGGAATATTGACTCAGACAATCAGTATATAATACGTACAGGGACACAAGGACATTAGCCCATAGCCAATGTGAAGTATACCTGGCTGTGACACCTCAATGAAAGGTTCCATAGTTCCATAGTAATGTGTGTGTGTGTGTGTGAGAGAGAGATACCTGGTGGCCAGTATGCGGCCATGCAGCTTGTTGGATGTGCACGAGAGCAGCAGCTGATCCTCTCTGATCAGCAGCACAGTGCTGGAGCTCTGAGAGAGCCCCTGGCCCTCTGCCTCCCCATGGCCCGGCGCAGGATTCTCTGGTGGGGCTAGGGACACGCTATGGCCCTGGGGCTGCTGGCCGTCTGCAGTAGGCTGGGAAGCCGCTCGCCATATTGCCAGATCCTTTGCCTTCCTCTGGTTCTCCTTAGAGAGAGCATGCAGCTCTGCCTGTAGCACCCCCACCTGGACAAAGGACAGAAATACAGGAAAGGGTAAATAAAACATCTCTGTACATTTTAAACTGTTTTGCTTAAAACAAGTCTTTTTTCAAGCTAAGGACCCCACAGCACAGGGACCCCATATCACATAAAATATTTTACCTTTATTTCAGAGTAGCCCATGAGAGCGCAGATACCGAGTCACATATTATATTGAGTGCTCAATTTCGTTTCTGACAAACAGATACAGGTAGCTACTAACCAGCTAGTAGTGACGTGTGGATTCGGCTAAGCTTATCAGAAAGGATTGCGTGTGGATCGGGTCAAAACAAAGCCACGCAGCAGTCTGACTAAGTTATAAATATATACTGAATCATTGCGTGTGAGCGGGGATTCTCCGATCCTTACTCTCTCAAGCACACACACACACACTATGGCACAGCTCTGAAGCAGCGGTGCAGATCCTCTCATGTCCTAGCTGTCAATAGAATAATCTGCAGCCATACCAAACTATAAAGTTGGTAAACGTTTATATAGTAGCATATACGCAATGTGCTACTGCCTATAGGCTATGTATTAAGATAGCGCAGCCTATTGCTAACAGAACGAAACAATTAAATAAGCCTATAGCAAATACTGCTCACTTACTTTGCTGTATACTGCCGTGGCTGCAGAGATAGGCATAAGGACTTTGGTGGCTCTGCCATTGGCATGTCCCTTTGAAACGTGCATTAAATTAGAAATCATTATCTCTATATCGCCATTGATATACAGACACAGGTTGGCGGTGTGTGGGTCTGGTTGGGTGGTTGATGAATGCATGTTTTTGTTTCTAATGTATCTAAAAATAAAAAATGTTAATTTTCCATCAGGTTTCCTGTTTTCTCCTCTTCCTTTTTTCACTCTGTTTAAATTGCCACGATTAGCATAAATATCTTGTGATACCGCTAGGCTAAACAATACTGTACTGTAAAATATTTAACAAATGGATTTGCTTTTTAACACAGTCGATGCAGCAGTATTATAGTTCTATGATTATAATAGCCTTGCAAAAATCAATATAAAGTGAGATTTTCCTAATGCTCTCGTTGCTTAGCCTTATAGATTGAGACTTAGATTCTTTGGCCACTTTTAAAAAACAGCTCAAGACACATCTTTTTCGGTAAGCTTTTAATTAGCAACATGGTTTTAGGTTTTTGTTTTATATTATATGTACTTTTATTCTGTACTGTGTAGGATTTTATTTTATTTTGCATTGCTTTGACTGTACAGCACTTCGTGACCTATGTCTGTGAAAGGTGCTCTATAAATAAACTTTACTTACTTACATTGTTGACTAATTATACTAAGTATTTTTGTCTAAGTAAAATGTGTTAAGTTTCAATGATAGTTTAAATGACATCATTACTAGGAACATCGCTGTTTTGTTCTGTTACATTGTATTTGCACAAATGTGTATGTGTACAAAAGAGTAAAACCTGTAATTGTTACATTTTTATAAAAAATGTATGTGCGTTTGGCATTGATGTAGGCCTGAATATTTATAGCCTCGCAAGACCATCCTGATCTGGGCTCGTGAGCTTCAGTTTAATTTCGCCGTGAGAATAATTCTGGAAAGCCTCGGAATCAAATGAGTCAGAGCAGCAACTGAACTTTCCAATCAGCCTCGTGTTTATAGCTATACGGGGGTGGTTTTCCAATCAGCCTCGTGTTTATAGCTATACGGGGGTGGTTTAGGTTTGCCGACCATGGTGCCCACAGCAAAAACAACCAGATGGTTCATCCAATCAACTGAGTAAGTATTTTACTAAGTAAGTATTAGCGATAAACGATAATATATCATCCCACCCCTAGTGCCATACAAGTGCTTTTTAATGGTATAGCCTACTATATAACAGGCTAAGCCATTAAATCATTATTGAAAGATTCATATATTTATAGCTAGCTTGTAGTTAATATGTTAATATATATTTGACATTTATTTGGGCTCAAATAATTTGGAAGGCCCCTGGCCCCTTTTGTACATCTGAGGACCCCGTTGAAGTTCTAGTTAAAACATTTTACAACATGTGTCAATGTATACGAAGTTCTATCAAATATGTATCTAGCAACTCTTTGGGTGGTCCTGAGGGACCCTTTAGACCAGTGAGACAGAAAGCCCTACCTGGTGTTCCAGGAGGCTCATGGGAGATGCTCCACTCCCCTCCCCGTCCCTGTGAGGCTTGGAGCTTTCATCTGCCTCATGTTGGTGCTCCCTGCGCCCTACTTCCTCCATCTGCTCCTTCTCAGCCTCGAGTGCCGCCAGCTCCTTCTGACAGCGCTGCAGTTCCCCTTCCTGGCAGTGGAGGGCGGTCTCCTTCAGCTGAAGCTCGGTCAACAGGTCTGCAATGTGTTGGCTCTGCCTGTCGAATGCCGTGGTCAACTGCTGAGTCTGGTGACTTACCTGGTGGCAGGAAAAAAGAAGTGTTATGGCTGTGGAGCTGCTCTTCAGTAAAGCCTGTATAACTTATTTAACTCAAGGTGTTTACACATGCATTCAGGATGAACCAGACACTGGGTTATAGCTACAGTGTTGTGAATTTCCTAGACACTCTACCCCCACCTCCACCTGTGAAATTTGTACACCCATTTAGCATCCCCTGGAACACAGGGCTGGATAGTGAGGCGGTAGCTTTGGGCTGCTGTACCTGGGCCTGTAGAGCTTCTAGTTTGGCCTGACACTGGTTGGCACGGCCTGCTTCTCTGGCCGGTTCCCCCCAGAGACGCTCCAGCTGCCTGGCTGAGGGCCCAACCTGGAGGTCAGTCGTCTGGATGGGTCCGCTCGGCTCCCCCTGGGACACGCCTTCTGCTATGGCCTCCTCCTGGCCTGCTGGAGGGAACGCCTCCTCGCATCCCACAGCATGCCATATAGTCTCCTCCCGGATGAGGCCGTCAGTCGCCTGGGAGACGCGCAAGTTCTGCTGACTCTGATCTGGCGAGGGCAGGAGCTTGTTGTCAAGGGCGACGACATCGGAGCCAAGGTTGTGGTCACAGAGGGACAGGTAACTCAGGGGGCTGTGGGCCACCAGGGGGACCTCACCATGATCCTCCAGAGAAGCCTGGGCCTCCAGGGGGGCCTCGCCCTGGGCCTCCAAAGAGGTATTTCTCTTGGCCTCCAGGGGGTTCTCGCCCTGTGCCTCCAGGGGGTTTTTGCCTTGTGCCTCCATGGGGTTCTCGCCCTGTGCCTCAAGGGGGGCCTCACCTTGGGCCTCCAGCAAGGTCTTCCTCTTGGCCTCCAGGAACGCCTGGGCCTGGGCTTCCAGGGAGGTCTTCCTCTTGGCCTCCAGGGGGGTCTTCCTCTTGGCCTCCAAGGGGGCCTGGGTCTCCAGGGTAGCCTTGCCCTGGGCCTCCAGGGGGCCTTCACCCTGGGCCTTCAACACCTCCAGCTCTGCCTGGAGGTGGGCCAGCTTGATGGCAAGGTCCTGCTTGCTTGCCCTCTCATCCTCCTGGTGCTCCAGCTGGGCCTTGGCCTCCTCCAGCTGTCTCCTCAGCTGGATGTTCAGTTCCTTCCCCTGGCCCCCAGCCCCCTTTTCCCCCTGGCCTTCCAGAGCGCCCCCACTCAGTGTGTCTTGCTGTGCCCTCCACAGGGCGGCCAGGTCCATGTGCTTGCGGCCGAGCTCCTGGATGTGGATCCTGGCCTCAGCCTGGGCCGTGCGCTGGGCCTCTAGCTCCTCCAGCCGCCCCTGGAGCTCTTGGCGGACGTCCTGCAGCTCTGAGCGCAGCGCTGCGTTCTCTTCCCGGAGATCAGGGGTGCAGGCAGGGGGCCTCGAGGGCTGCAGCGGCGCATCCCCGGCGCATCCCCTCCCTGCCTCCGGAGGGTCCGGGGGGGACATGTGCTCAGAATCGCGGCCCTCGCCAGGCTCTCGGCCACTGTGGTAGTTGGGCTGCCACCCTCTATCACCCTCCTGCTGTTGCTTCTCTGGTGAGCACTGGGACCAGGGGGAGACAGCAGGGGGCCTCTTGGCCTGGTGGTGGGTACCCTGGGCGGTAGAGCTCTGCCCAGCATGGCACAACAGGACAGGGAGCACTGCAGGGGCACAGGTAGACTTCTGGTCTGGAGACAGACAGACAGACAGACAGGAGATGGTGTCTGGAAGTGGAGGACACAATGCGCAGGCCTAGCATGACTGGGATGATGTGGTGTAAAGGGAAGGGAGGACTGTCTACAGCTTAGGGTGAATTAGTCTCAGCCTATTCTGCACTACGGCACATAAGACAGCGGTTTTTAAATGGGTCACTGAGTGTGAGTGAGTGGGTCGTGAAAATGCAAGCGGCAATGGAATGAATGAAAAATATCAATGAAAGGCTTCTGCACTTTACTATCGTGTTGTTCCAATCATTGGTCGTAAGGTTGTGGCAAAATAGCTTACTTGTTCCTGATTGAATGAAATCCTATTTAGCTGCGTGCACACCATAGATACTGGAGCGCTCTGCTCAGAAATATTTGGAGCACACACACAGGTATAGCATTAGCTAAAATGGATAGGTTCATGAAAATGACATTACCGGTACTTGGTGTTTGCTGGGTCTAGATTAGTCCTCTCTATGTGGGGTTTGGCACAAAATTGTTTGGGAACCCCTGACATAAGCAACTCTGTGCTGAACGTCTGATACAGACCCCTGTAAGCACTTTCAGGAAGAGAACTGTTGATTTTCATTGGCTGTTAGCATTGTCACTCACAAGTCTGGATCTGTAATTTAGTCCGGACCACTATGTCAATATAGTATTGTATTAGCATTAGTTATTCAGAGGTAAAGGTAAGGTAAAGGTGCTTTTATTGTCACATACATGTTGCATTTAACCCATCCCTCAAGGGAGCAGGTATGGCTCTGTTCTGGGAGCCCCTTGCCCTTCCATGCACTTAAATGGAAAGCCACAGGCAGAGAGAGCAGCAGGGGGGAAACTCAAAGCAAACGGAAAATGGTTTGAATATGTTGAATACGAACAATCGCAACTCTGAACCCACCTCTGGTTTTGAAGGTACCTCTGGTTGTGCTCAACTTTCCTTTAGGCTGAACATGCCTGACCCATACCTACTACTTGATACTGAAAGCAATGTATGTTACTTTAGATAAACCATCTGCTAACTGGAATTGCAACCATGTTGTATCTAAATGGAAAAAAATACACTTTAGGTAAAATGTATGTCCAGCAGGTGGCAGCAGTGGACTGAGCATTAAAGATGTCTGCTTCACATCCGTTACAGAGCTGGAAACGTCCATGTGATCATATGGAAACACATTTATTTTACTAAGATGTCACACTTAGCATTAGTATTTCAGACCAAAACAAATGCTTTCTGCTTGTATGTACCAACATGTACAAACATGCGCAGCAGGTCGATCGGTCCTACATTGTCAGATTATCCTACCATAGCAGTAAACTGAATATATACCAGGCCGAAATAGTTATAGGATAGTTTGACGGGTGACAATTTGCGACAACTTGTTTTGTGCTACCAGGCTGAAATTGAGGAATTTGTTATTTGAAGGGACAAAATATACTTGTCATATTGTGTTAACAAGCGAAATAGCGTATGCTACCAATCTGTATCAAGCAATTTACAGCGTCCGTGAAAGAATAATTTTATGACAACAGTTGGCACATCTTTTTGTTGTTATGTAGGCTAAATAATAATTAAAAATACAAATGTTGAATCACAACCTATAAAATAATGTTACTGAATTAAATTATACAAGTACAACGACAAGAATCCCTGTAAATTAGTTTAAAAAAAAACATGCAATATCAGTACTAGCAAGAAATCCAAACACGGTAGAAATCCACATCAGGGTTGGACATAACTATGGATGTGTCTCAAGAAGTGAGAGGAGGAAACCCATTTCGACCGCTTGTACGCGGCCGGGATCGGCCTCGGACTCACGGGGCCCGGGGGACGCTGGCTCTGCCTGCACTCAGGTGGGGAGGTGACGTCTGGCTGGGTTGGGTGGCTGTCGTTCCTGGTTCTCCCATGTTATCTCTCCCTGGCGGTGGG
>JAODOY010001002.1:0-13218 GCA_025399855.1 Forbesichthys papilliferus
GAGTTCTATTGAGGACTCTCTAAGTGGTCTGTCTCCTCTATATAATGTCTCTGGTACTTCTCCCATAAAGTTCTATTTAGGACTCTCTGTGGTCTGTCTCCTCTATATAATGTCTCTGGTCCTTCTTCCATAGAGATCAATAGAGCGTAACAGTGTGGTTCCTGTAGTAAATGTCCCATTGATGTTTTCCATTGACTTTTCATAAAATTCCTCTACAACATGTTCTAAGCTTGGAACCAGCCAAAAAGCTAGAGGTTTTGAATCAATGATATATGCTCAGGTAGAACCCAAAAGTTCGTATGATATCAACCTTGTTTTAAGATAAACATGATAATGTACAGTACCCACAATCCTAAAGTGCGAAAGGGCCGTCTCTGATTGGTGGAGCTGGCTATCCTCATGATACCATCCTGATCTCACAAGCTTATTTTGATGCTTTGGAGCTGGCCGGAACTCAGAAGTTTGTTGATCTCTGTTACCATGGTTTTAAACCCCGCAAAGTCATGTTGGCTAGTGATTATTTCCCTAGTACTAAAAAGTAAGATTGTTTATGTTTAAGTATAAATAATATGTAAACTATTGTATTACACTATTATAATGGTATAATGTACACAATATTATAACTAATTAAGAAGAACCAAGCAAAATAAGCATTTTATGGGATTTGCAATAGGTTATGGGATGCGCAGTTCCTTCACTATTGCAATATGTTACACAGTACAGTCTTGTACCTTCTTGTGCCTTTTTTCTGATTTAATTAAATATTTATGGTCATATATTTTTGATTAAATTGTTTATGGTCACGATTATTCTCATATTCTCGTAGGATGGTTTGGTTCCAGGCTTAAAACTCTTTAAATAATGATTTTTACGAAAGGTCAATGGAAAAAATCATTGGGAAATGTACTTCTGGCACCAGAACCCCAAAAAACGTGGGCAGTCACTGGCATGCTTTATTGTGGACTCTCTAAGTCAGGGGTCCCCAATCCTGATCCTGGAGGGCCGCTGCCCTGCATGTTTTAGATGTCTCCCTGCTCCAACACAGCTGAATGTGTGTGTGTGTGTGTGTGCACCTTCGAGGGCTGTGATGAGACTAGAACAGTCTCCTGAGGGGTTCCTGCAGGTCTTCATGCATGAAGCTCCACACGGCTTGTAGTGCCACTCACAGCCACTGGGGGAGTTGTAATAGTCGCAGAACACGGCTGTTCAGAGGGGACAGAGAGGAGAAGCGTGGTTAGTCGTGCGGTGGGTGGACCAGTGCCTCGTGTGGTCTGGAGGAAGGGGGAGTCTTACGGCAGATCTTGGGGGTCCTCCACTTCACGCAGGCCCCGGCCTCAGCACACGCCTTGCCATAGGCCGCCACCGCCGTGCAGAAGCACTCGCAGTCGCCGCCGGTGTCACACGCACACGAGTCCCTCACGCAGGAGTCGAAGAAGGGGCCCGGGTCCACCTGGGGGGCAGGGGGCAGCGGTCAGCTGGCTGGATGACTGGCAGGCTGATTGACATACATACGCGTGTGCGTGTGCATGCCCGGATGCTTACCCGAGAGTGGCAAGTCTGGAAGGCAGCACTGTTGATGATGCTGCACTGCTTCTGTGCCCAGGCGCTGCGATAGGGGTTGGCCGTGCACGGCTCGCTGGTCAGCTTGGCCGCAGGGCAGTTGGCCGCCACCTTCCAGCTGTTGCCGAAGACCAGGGGGTCCACCACCGTCTCCTGGGAGCGCGTGGTGAAGTCGTTCATGCTGTTGCCGTCAAAGTTCCCGCACAGGCCGCACACCTTGCCCTGGGGGACAGGGGGCGAGGGGTTATGCTGTGCCACTACACGTGAAATAAACCTGTGGATTCATATTTTAATAAGAAAAACACGTTTGATCCACCTGAATAGGAATAGGAATTGTTTCATATTAATTAACCACAATGTAAACGTTAAGGCCGATTTATGCATCTGCGTTGAACGCAGAGCCTACGCCATAGCCTACTACGTCGCATATGCCGTAGCTAATGCTGTGGGCTAAGTTGCAGTATTGGTTAATGATGCATAAGCAAGGCATATAAAAAAGGTTCTTTCCATAATATAATAATTATACCAGGACTGTCATAGTTAAACTTTTGGAGAGGTGCACATCAGACTAGGCCTAGGCTTCGACGCAAAAGAATACATCTTCCTTTAAAGCACACTGGTGGAACAAAGATCCAAGGTCCAGTAGAACAGACCGGGCCGGTCCCGGGACCTAAGTCCGTTTTCCCAGCTCCGGTACCTGGTAGCTGGAGCTGAGCTTGATGAACAGACTGGTCTTCTGGTCCCACATGAGCACCAGGCCGGGCGCCACCGTCACCACCAGGTACAGGCCCATCTTGCGCAGCTGCACAGGGAAGCTGCTGCTGCTGCTCCTGACCACGCTGAAGGTGCCGTCTGCCAGCTGGAACTCATCGCCCTGCGGGGGGTGATGGTGAGCATGGTTACACAACGCTAGCGACACAGGTTAATGTGTTAGAATTTGTGAACGTGTGTGTTTGTGTGTGTGTGGGGTGCACGCTCCTTTTTACCTCCAGGAATATCTTGATGGTCTTAGAGCAGGTGGTCCCAGTGGTTCCACAGGGAACGTTCTCTGTGATCACCCTGAAGGTCCCGTTGACCTGGCTCTGGTCGCAGTAGTCCTGGACACACACACACACACACACACACACATTAAACCTGCCTGCCCCTCAGAATAAAACACAACAGATCCCTGACACCAGCGTGACCCCTAACCCCCTCCTGACCTGGATGAGTGTGTATTCACACATGCCGTTGAAGTCAAATCTCTTCTCGTCAAAGGTGGTGTAGTGACCCTCGCCGTAGAGTGAGCACACGCCATCACACTCGTTGTCAGTGCACGTGAAGTTCATGCCCGTGCACGTGCTGCGAACACAAAGACACATTTCTTTCTTTACCTTTATTTGACCGGGCGGATCAGTTAATAGGTCAAGTTGAAAGTGTCACTGTAGTGTAACTACATACGATACTGTCTGAATGTCTGTCATCAGAAGAAACTAATTCAAGGATTACCAATTCACGATTTGTGATTAATTTATCTTTGAATATGTCATCTTCCTAAATGGAAACTATCATTGGGTGTCCGTGCCTTGATGCATCAGTATCAGGCGGGACTTTCTGTGTCCATAGCAATGGTGATGTCCATGAGGGCGAGTGGAATTTGTATATTATGTATTGCATGACTATGTTACAGATGGCTTGAGTTGACTATGAGTGGTCTGGTTAGAGAACCATATGGGTCTGATGCGGTCAGAGGCGTCGGAACCAGTTTGACATTGGGGGGGACCGAATTGACCCATTCGCTAAACCTGTCCCTAGACCTCCTACGTGTCTATTCACTTTAGTCTAGGCTGGGCGGCTTGCATGGTGTCCAAGTTCACAGCAGCGTTTCAGGGAGCGTCGGCGTATTTTCTTCTTATCGAAGCCAAAAACGAATGCAATCTCCTGATGCTCTGAGTTTTAACAGCATAATATTTAGTTCTGCAACTGTCAGCTTGCAGTTAGTTAATTCATATTTTAATAAATGCTGGTCAATCAGCAGGGAACACGGTTTACAATTAACGAGACCTTTATTTTAACTCATCGTCAATACAACTCACCCTGGGACACTACAATATTAAACAATGAAAGCCATTGGGAGTCTTAACTAAACATTAGCTTAAAAAACAATATATTAACAATAAATTATTGACTTACCCTGCCTGCTGTTCAATACCATTATAGCCTACGGTACCAGTGTTATGTGCCTACTGGTTCCCAAGATAACTGGTTCCCAATCGCGTTCATGTGTTTACTTAACCGCAGCACACCTCTGACAGCAGATTCGTGTAACTTACACAAATATTAACAATACGTTTTCATTCGTCACCTCATTATTACGTTCGCAAATAGGTGTTAAATTATTGAGAACTACATCACAACTTTCTACAACTCCTCGAATTATTAAAATATATTAGTTTCCAAAAGCTAGCTTGACTGGAGTGGGTCTCGATCAAGCGAAATAAAAAAATACATATAATTCAGCCTTTACACCTTAACCACTAAGCCAATTTAACCAATAAAATGACTTTGTTTTATGACAACTGGTTTCCTTTCTCTACGGTAGATGATACAGTCCAAACGTTCACAGCAGTGAGAACAGTATGGATTCATATTATTTTGCCTGCTGCTGAATTCGGATGTTGGGTTTGTCTAAGCGCGTTTTTTCTTCCAGTCTTATTTGTGAAAGTTAGTAGGCAGACGGGAGCATAACTGCATTGCTGTGTTTGATGGTTTGGTCTAGTAATATCACTCTACAAACCGTACACCAGTATACAGTAGTAAATAATCAGTAGTCTCTACATCATCAATGTGCAGACATATATCTATTATGGTAACAACTGTCCCTTTCAACATGTGGTAGCTGAACAGCCAATCACAGTTTAACAGGGAGGCGTGGCGTCTGTATTTCTCGGCACCATGAGAGGGAACAATCTCATGATTAGTAGTGACTCACAAGGCAACCAATTTCACAATTTTGTTTTATGCTCCAGCTCTTTTGGGCATGATTAAAGAAACAATGTTGCCTGGTGCTCGATGATTATGATGAATATTAAGCCATGCTAATAGGAGATAATAAAAACTATTACCCACATAATTTAAAGTAATACTTTGTTTGTCATTACATGATACTAATTAAGAATGTATTGTAGCTGTAGCTAGTATTGGGGGGACGTGTCCCCCTATTTCTGGCACCCTATATTGGGGGGGGGCACATACTTGGCTTGTTGATATTGGCGGGGATGCGACCCCCCTGTCCCCCCTATTTCCGACGCCCTTGGATGCGGTCATAGAACTATGTTGGTGCGGTCAGAGAACTGTATTAGTGCGGTGCACCCACCAGGTGTTGCAGCGCACAGTCAGCGTCTGGCCAGGCTGGTACAGCATGCCGTTGTGCACGCAGGGGCAGCTGTCCTCCTCGACGCAGCCCCCCTGGCCGTCCGACAACAGGTTGTTGGGACACTGGCAGCCCGACGTGCAGCCAGCACTGATCTACAGGGTCAGGGAGGGAGGGAGAGTCAGGCAGAGAGCTGGGGGCGTGTTAGCTTCATCACAGACCTGAGGCTGTCCCCTGTAGGCCCCTACAGGCCTCCTTAGTGTTGTGTACAGTGTGTGTAATGTGTTCTCTATAGTATTATGGGTAGTGTTGTGTGGTGTACAGTGTGTACATACACAAGCCATGTTCATGTTGTTACAACTCTTCTGGCACTCAGTGCCGATGGCTCCAGGACTGGCCAGGCCACAGTCGAAATAGACCATCGGGGCGACGCAGGTGGTGGAGATATCATCTGCACGGGAGAGATCAGCAGGTCAGGCAGCTGGACCACTCATTTGATATAATTCAACTGCTTTAGAAGGTGTGTGAGAGTGAGTGTGTGTGTGTCTGTTGTGTATCACTGTAGTGGTGGTGACGTTTCTGCTGAAACTAGTTATTCTCCACTGAAGGTCCCCGGGGTAACGTAAGACTACACGTTGCACTAGTCTGGTGGATGCATCTTTATTTGTTGCAGCTCTAGTTTTATGTGCATAGAGGCGTACGTATGCTCATGTATTACTAACTCCTACCTTCGATGGGCGTTATCCTGCCAGCACAGCTGAGGAGTCCATCTTTACACACGCTGCACAGAGGAAACAACAAACCCGCGTAAATCAGTTAGTCGCCTGTGGCAACAGCTATTGTGTTTGTGTTCACGGGCCAGGTAGCAGCTAGCAGCTAGCTTACCAGGTGACGCCGTCCTTGGTGGTTGTCTGGCCGGCGGGGATCACACCGCCCTTCTCGTAGCAGGAGCAGGCGGCCAGTGCCACGCAGTGGCCGTCATCGTTCATGTAGGTGCCGTCCGCGCAGCCGCAGCCGTCCACTGGGGGCACACTCACCTTACAGGCGTAGTCCACCTGGCTGAAAGAGCGGCAGGTGCGGCCACACGCCGTCATGTTGTAGCTGTACACCGTGCCCTCGGGACACTCAGAGTACTTGGCTGGGGGAAGGGGACACCTGTATCACATACCTGTCTCACATACACCTGTCTCACACATACACACACCTGTCTACTGTACCTGTCTCATTAGGGAGACACAGACCTAACACCTGTGCTAGCAATGCTAACGCATGAAAGTTAGTGTGTTTATACAACACCCGCTGCAGCCAGCATGTGTTATCCCATGTTAGCCTGCTCCACCCTCTGCAGCTAGCGCGTGATAGCGTGTGCTAGCATGCTCCACCTAGCATGCTCCACCCTCTGCAGCTAGCGCGTGTTAGCCCATGCTAGCATGCTCCACCCTCTGCAGATAGCACGTGTTAGCGCGTGCTAGCATGCTCCACCCTCTGCAGCTAGCGCGTGTTAGCATGCTCCACTCACTGCAAATGGAGGTTCTCCAGTCGCTGATGTAGACGCCGGCCAGGGAGCAAGCGTAGACGTAGGAGGAGATGGCAGCGCACATGCAGCCTTCACTGTTCTCACAGTTACAGCTGTCGTACCTGCAGTTCTGTTGGGGCGAGAGACATGCGGTTCTAGTGGAGAGAGATACATGAGGTTCTATCACATGCTGCATGTGTGTGTGTGTGCGTGTTACTCACCTCGGC
The DNA here is from genome assembly GCA_025399855.1 of Forbesichthys papilliferus. Classification (NCBI taxonomy): domain Eukaryota; kingdom Metazoa; phylum Chordata; class Actinopteri; order Percopsiformes; family Amblyopsidae; genus Forbesichthys; species Forbesichthys papilliferus. The sequence goes on from JAODOY010001002.1 coordinate 6,656, forward strand.
GTACTTCTTGGGGCTGATGACCGAGTGGCACATGGCGAAGACTCCTCCGGTGTCCGTCAGCTTGGAGCACCAGTACTTGGCGTAGCGCTCTGCAGGACAGAAAGTGTTACCATGGAGACAGGAAGCGTAATACAGCTACACGCCACCAGGGGGCCTGTGCACGCACCGTTGCTGATGCCCTGGCTGCAGGGGTGGCCGAAGCGCGTCTGCACGTCCTGGCAGCTGGCCGTGGAGGTGAAGGAGTTGGCGAAGGCCACAGCCGTGCCCTCCACCAGCCCGCTCATCACCTTGAAGTCGTCCGTGATCATGTTGTTGTAGTTGCCACACAGGCCTGCAGGGGGGGGAACACGGCCACAGCACTCAGCTATACTGTCACCAACACAGTGTGCAGATGTTGTTTTCTTTGTAAACGGTGGTTGTGGAGGGGAGGGGTAGCGGTGGGTGGAGGGGAGGGGTGGTGAAGGCGCAGCCTACCACAGGTTGTTCCCTGCAGGGAGGTCTGGGCCGTGATGAAGACCTGCATGATGGGAGAGAGCTGCACCATCACCTGCAGACCCAGGCTAACGTTCACCAGGATGTAGTTGGAGGAGGGCTGGAACACACTGAACTCCTCTACGGGGGGTGGGGGGGAAGGGGGGGGGGGGTGGAGGAGGAGCGAGGAGTAGGGAGGTAGGAGGAGACACATTATATACATGCATTTTCACTGCCCCTTTCATTTGTAAGTGTTGTTGGGGCAACCCCACCAACACACACGTGTCTTCATACAAACGTCATACAAAGCATCTATTGAAACGTGTCCCGCACCGTTTAGCAATAAGTCTGATGCACATCAGATGCTCCTGGAGTCAAACATCACTAATTAGGAATAACCTATTTGCATTACATTGCTAACAATGAGGCTTAAAATAATGCAACTCTCCCTCCTATGGTCAAATGAACCATTTGTTTTCTATGGTGATGCATTACTGTGTACATTACAGTCTGGGTGGCATGTGACATAAGAAATACATAACATGACTATGAACAATGCTGCTAGTGACTCACCTGTGAACAGCGGCAGTTGAGACAGGATGAGGTTTATATAGACCTGACCGCACGACTGGACTTTAATGACCTGTCAATCACAAGACAACGTTTTGTTTCCCATGACCTAACGCCTAACACAAAACTAGACTGTGTGTGTGTGTGAGCCTTACGTTGCGTGAGCCAGTCAGAGACAGGGTGATGGCTCTCAGGCAGGTCTCGCTGTCAGACAGGCCACACTTGACCAGGTCGGCCAGAACAGTGAACTGTGAGCCGATGCATTGCTGCAACACACACACACTAGAGGTCAGAGGTCAGAGACAGACAGACAGCAAGGGTCACACATTCTTTTGGCATCCACTTCCACTCATTCAGACTCTTTTCTCTGATTCTGGGCCAAGCCCCTGGTGGCCATATGAGGAATTTCAACAACAGACTCTAGCTTGTTCTGACCGCTGAACCAACAGTTGTGTACTACTCACCGCGGCCAGCACGTAGGAGCAGTCTCCGTGGAAGGTGAATGCTTTGCCGTCGAAGGAGGTTACGTGGGCCCCTCCTTCTACGGAGCAAGTCCCTGGACAGTTCTCCTCTGTGCAGTTCCACTGGCCACCAGAACACTTGCTGTAGAGCACACAGACAGTATAACACACTGTAGACACACAGACAGGCAGGCAGACAGACAGACAGACAGTGTAACACACTGTAAACACACAGACAGGCAGGCAGGCAGGCAGGCAGACAGACAGACAGACAGTGTAACACACTGTAAACACACAGACAGACAGGCAGGCAGACAGACAGGCAGGCAGACAGACAGACAGACAGTGTAACACACTGTAAACACACCATGTGCGACAGCTGGATGTGTATGTATCGCCTGTGCTGTACACTTTTCCATTGTGCATGCACAGACACTCGCTGACCGGGATGCAGCCCGTCTTCTTGATGTCGTCAAACACAGTTCCTGTAGCGGAGAGGAAGGATGAGCGCGATGGAAGCTTGTGTGATGATGCTTGTGTGTGTGCGTTTGTATGATGTGTGTGCACATGTGTGTGTGCATGTGCACATGTGTGTGTGTGCGCACACACCAGACGGGCAGTAGCAGCCATCCAGGCAGTGGGCATCACAGGTCTGGCTGGCCTGAGGATTGGAGCAGGTGTCTGGACAAGCACTGCCACACTCCAGAAACTCTTTGTTGAACGGGCAGGTCCTTGCTGTGGAGGCATGGTCACATGGTTACATGGTCACATGACCATTTAGAGCTCCTCACACATCTCTACCAACACAGAGCACAGGTTCTAGTGATAGATGAACCATCTCATTGCAGGAACAAGCTATGAGGAGCTAGATGAGCCATCTTAATGGAGAAGAACAAGTTGTGAGGAGCTGTCTGTCTTACGGCAGAAGGTGTCGTTCCTCCACGGCTCCGGGCGGCCCCCAGCATGGACGCACTGGCGGGAGAACTCGGAAAGCGTCTGGCAGAGGCAGGAGTCTGTGGAGTTGTCACACTGGCACAGATCCATCATGCAAGCGGTGCTGAAAGAGGGCACGTCCAGGCGGTTGTTGCAGTCCAGGAAGGCCTGGCTGGAGAACATCTGCTCACAGGTGCTCTGCAGGGCAACACGGGGGAGGAAGTGGGGGTCAGTAACAACCCAGAGGCCCACATGTCCTCCAGGGCCCCAGTGGAGCCATGCTCTACCTTGTCGTCACAACCAGTGCTGGCCGGCAGCTCAGAGTCCATGCAGGTCTCCATGGGATCGTCCATCTTGAACTTCTGGGCGTAGGTCACTGCTGTCATCAGTATTTCTGCAACACAATGGGATGGAGTTGCTCCAGCGCACCAATGGTGATGCTACCTGCTGTGTGACTGCTGGAGGACGTGTGTTGTTTACCTCCGTCGCTGAAGTCGTCGGACGACTCTCCGTTAAAGTCTCCACACAGGCCGCACGTCTGTGACTTGTATTGCTCCCCCATCTCGATCTGTCAATCACAAACCACCGCAGCAGCGGTCAATATCGCAGCACGATGTGTGTCGCCAGGCACTGGGCAGAACAAGGCTTTCCATCTCTGTCATTGTAATCTTCTAAAAGCCATCAATCTTCATCAAGTGCTGCTCTGACACTGTGATCTTAACACATCATAAGTTTGAGTTCTCAGTGCTATTTGCTCTACCATTCAGAGTAAATAGCACTGGCCTTGTGACTCACTCTATAATAATACTTAGGCCATATTAGTCAGCCGGTGTTTATCATAAGTATTTGATCTTCTTAATGAGTCCATTCTTATCTCTTCATGCATTCGTAAAGATTAACAATCAACAAAGCACCGTATGCTGTCAATTACTTCCATTATTTGCAGACAAACTGTATTTAAAGGGCGACTAAGCTGTTAGAGGTGCAACCACCACAATGTAAAGACATTTTAGGACTAGTTGAATAATTAATCGGTTATAGAGGTCTGTGGGAGAGGAACCAGGGAGCCCTCATGTATTCTGTGTGGATGTGAAATGCTCACAAGACATCGACTATCTAAATATAACCTTTGACCTGTGTGTAAGAGATGCCAAATGATACTTTGACAAACCCCTTTACTCCTGTGTGTGTGTGTGTGTGTGTGTGCGTGTGTCCCATGTAGGACCCTGCTCTATGGAACGTCATCTGGGTTAAAAACACACTTAATGAACGTGCGTTGTTTACATGTTGTCAACATGTATTCTACATGTTGTCAACGTATATTTATCGTGTTGTCAACAATGTGTTGTCTATGTGTTGACATGTATTATACGTGTTGTCAACGTGTTGTCAATGTGCATTCCACGTGTTGACAACAATGTGTTGTCTACATGTTGTCTACGTGTTGTCTAGGTGTTTTTTACGTGTTGTTTGCCTGTCTATATTTAACACGCAAAGAACATGTTGACAACACACATTTCGTGTGTTTTGAACTGGATGGCGTTCCATACTCTTCCTCAGAGAGCGGACACTTAACAAGACACGATAAAACCCAATGGGCTCTAGCGTGCACTGCCTGCGCTACTGCGCACCGCTACATTTGCATGTGCCTTGTGTGCGTGTGTGCGTGTGTGTGTGCGTGTGTGTGTGTGTGTGCGCATGTGCATGTTTTCGTACATCGAGGGAGTCATCCAGGTTCCAAATGACCCTGATCCCCAGCTTGGACTTGACAGTCAAAGCAGACATGGACTTCTCGATGGACAAGCCAGAGATGATTGCTGGTACGCTCACCCTGTAACAGACACAATGAGCTATAGGCTTCATATATATAAGCAGACACCCTGTATGCTTATTTACCTGTTATATTACCAGAGAGAGAGAGAGAGAGGGAGAGAGGGAGAGAGAGAGGGAGAGAGAAGGAGAGAGAGAGAGGGAGAGAGAGAGGGAGAGGGAGAGCTTACACTTTTCCATTAAGCTTAACCGAGCTGTTCCCTATCTCCACCACGGCCCCATCTAGTTTCATCACGATGGTCCCGATGGTGGCGCTCCCGTCTACCACCTTGCGTCGCATCTGGATGTTAAAGTTCTCGTAGCTGCTCTTGCACTGGGATGTCAGGATATAGTTGCAGGTTGACGGCAGCTGGTAGAAGCTTCCGTCGAACGTCTTGACGTGGAAGTTGCCCCAGATGGTGCATACTCGGTCGACGTGAGAAGTGTTTGCTGCGGAGAGGACAGAGGTTAGGATGAGCCGAGCCAGCAGGCCTTACTGACAATAACGGAGATAATATATCACATAGTAGCATATTTATATATATTTAGGTTGTTACCAGCGTTTGTCACAGCCGTGTTAATAGGTGGAATGATGTTCACTAGAACAAAGAGAGAATATGTCATATTAGTGTTCATGCAGGTGCAATTCACCTTGCTTACTCATGTCTCCGTTATGAACCATTCTAATATTTAATTAATCAATAATGAAAAAACCTGCTTTATTAAGACATTATTACATCAAAACACCTGCTTCATAAAGACATTGCAACATTAAATATCAACAAACCTGATATTAAGACATTATAACATTACCTATAAACAAACCCATGCTTAATTTAAACATTATAACATGAACTATCTATAAACCCATAATTCATTTGAACATTAGAACATTAACTATCAATAAACCTGAAAACATAGACATGCTAACAATAAACCTGCTTCATTAAGACATGAACGAACAATAAACCTGTTTGGTTAAAACATTAAGACATTAAGATATTAACCTGCTTTAATAAAACACTAAACCTGCCCTTATCCCTGCAACACCCACAACACACACAGTTTGGTAACATTAATTAAGGAAATGTTTTACATTTACTTAATTAGAATATTTACAGCACATCTGGAATAAATTGGGATATAAAATGTAAAGTTATTCAAAACTCATATAAAAAATGTTAGAGCAAATACACTGTACGCCCTCAGACATGATCATATAACTAACTACTGTACACTGTCACTGTAGTGTCCCATCTTCGTAACAGTGTAAATGACCCACTGACCATTTTCCATGAAGTTTAGGTCGGCCAGCTGCAGCAGATGAAGCAGGCCCAGGCCCAGGATGGACAGACGTCCGCTGGTACCCATGTCTATGGAGGTCTATGGAGGGTTGATCCACACTGACAGAGCTCACCTAAAGACAGTGGCTTTATAACTTGCTGTAAAGGTGGGGCTTTGCATTCACCCTGAGGACGTACCTTCATTTGTGTATCACGGAGTGTGTGCATGTGTGTGAATACGTGTGCATGTGTGCGTGTTCGTGCTCTACATATGTACATGTGTGCATTGTACAGTCAAGTTGAAATGACTGTGATGACATTTAGTTGTCACATACATGTCCTTCACACTGTGAGGATTAATCCTCTATTTATCCTGCCAACACAAAGATCTGCACCACTCACACTTCCCAGTGCAAAGCAAATATGTGCTCAGATACAGCTTTCTTAATTTGTGAAACCCCTAGGTCCTGCTGAGGAGAGTATGATCATAAAATAACCAGCCAGGGTGCTGTACAATATGGTCAATTGTAATATTTTACCTTAAATGAATTGTAGTTATATCTAGATGAGGTCACCACAACGTAAATAAAGAAGAAAAGTCACTGGAATGTCACTCAAACAACACCCGACTCAACCCTTTAAGAAAGTGTTTCAGTGTATACGTGTGGCATTATACAATATTATATAATAATAATAATAATAATAATAATAATAATAATAATAATACCTCTCCGGGAACCATCACCTTATTGTGGTGAAGAGGTTTGTGTGTCCCTATGATCCTGAGAGCTGTGTTGTCTGGAGCCTTGTGCTCCTGGTAGGGTCTCAGGTAGGGCAAAGTGATCTCAGGTAAGGGGCCAGACAAAGAATGGTTCAGAAGACCCCTATGAAAGAGCAATCAAGAGGAGAGGTTAACCTGCCCGGAGGAAGCCCGGGTCCCCGTCTGGAGCCAGGCCCATAGGGAGGGCTCGTTGGCGAGCGCCTGGTGGCTGGGTTTGCCACGGAGCCCAGCCGGGCACAGCCCGAAGAAGCAACG
>JAODOY010001004.1:2638-13217 GCA_025399855.1 Forbesichthys papilliferus
CTGTCTATGTCTTGTCCAAGTAACAGGGGACTGCTCTGTCTAAGCCTTGTCCAAGTAACAGGGGACTGCTCTGTCTATGTCTTGTCCAAGTAACAGGGGACTGCTCTGTCTATGTCTTGTCTAAGTAACAGGGGACTGCTCTGTCTAAGCCTTGTCCAAGTCACAGGGGACTGCTCTGCCTAAGCCTTGTCCAAGTAACAGGGGACTGCTCTGTCTAAGTCTTGTCCAAATCACAGGGGACTGCTCTGTCTAAGTCTTGTCCAAGTAACAGGGGACTGCTCTGTCTATGTCTTGTCCAAGTAACAGGGGACTGCTCTGGTTATGTCTTGTCCAAGTCACAGGGGACTGCTCTGTCTATGTCTTGTCCAAGTAACAGGGGACTGCTCTGTCTAAGTCTTGTCCAAGTAACAGGGGACTGCTCTGTCAAACGTAGGAAGTGCACAAAACAAAGTGAAGATGGAAAAGTCAGATGGGAGGAAATGCAAGCCAAACTCCTCACCATAGGCCCACAGAGGCATCACCTCTGTATTCAAAGGCTTCCTCCATCTGGCATCAAAACCCCAGCATGGCACAGTCAGCCTTCTGACATAACTGGCGAGGCACACAGTTCACAAATGGCCTTCCAGCTGACTGACTAGTATACAAATGTGCCAGTAAAGAGCTTCTATACTAGGTATTATTATCCCTGCACATGTGAACTCCATAGGTGACATGCAAAGTGTGAGTTTTTACTCTTTATCACCAGGAGACATTAGTCCTACAAAATAGTAGGATATACATGCATGCCTTGAATGCAAGGTCAAGCCTGGGTAAACGTGCAGTGACCTGCAAGAAACCATCAGCAAACAGAACTTGAACAATGCTTCTCATCTTTGGTTTAAGCTTTAAAAAGTGTGGTCAACATTTTAGATGTTTTGTTTTAGTTGCAAAACAAACAAACTAAAGGAACTGCAAGATATGCTGCTGCTGTGACATCATGATGTACTGTTGGTGAAGAATAAAATAGACTACCTATCTAAAATCCCTATTGCCAAATCTGTCTCAATCTGGGGTACAATCTGGTTTCCTGGCAATCTGTCTCGATTCAGATGAGTGAAGGTTACGTCATATATTATTATTGCAGGTATTAAAGCTTACCCTATGCAAACGTGTTCATATAAACTGGAAAAGAGAATCAATCTCTCCCTCTCTCCTAACCTTGCGTTGTTGTCGCCCCCACCCCCTTTCAACAACCCATACAACTCTTACCACAACCTCTCCACATGTTGACCATTCCTCAGAAGTTGTTAAAGGGGGTGGGGCTTGGGCGGAGTGTTCAATGTTTGAGGGTGTGAATTATTGGGTGCGTGTCTACAAATAACGTGTTTGAGTGCGCGAAAAGGGGCGCTATGAGAGGTGAAGGCAACTTGCACAATATGTTTACACAGAAAGGGAGTGACCAGCCACAGTATTAATAATGTAATATTTTTTATGATAGTGATCCAGAAAAAGACTGGTGCAACTCGAAGTACAGCAGTCAGCAGATAGGCCCAAAAAACGTGCTGCTTGTGGCGGACCTTACTTAAAGTATACCACATTTGAACCAGTGAAAAGCACTTCTAGAAACAGGTCATTGCAACATTCCAACAAGCGTATGAGGACTCACCTATTTGCCATTAGCCTCAACGGCGGGAATTTAAGAGATGTGCGAGTGAAAGGTCGAAGCGAATCTAGCTGGTCTACTGTCCATACCGACAATATTAAATGCTCAGCAGCTACTATAGGCTATTGGCAATGTAACGTTATAGGAATAAGGAAAAAGAAAGTTGTATCTTAATAAACAGCGACCATTAACCCTGATCAGTAGGGAGGGGGGGGGCTGGGTTATTCGGCTTTTAACCTCTCTACATCAGCCAAATAAACATTACATTGTGAAAGCATTTAAAATTCCTATTTGTCATTCCATTATTACCCAACATTTTTTATAATGTAGTTACCCTACATACATTTGTTTTTGTGCACGCAACATTATAGTACCTTTTCTTCTAAGACATTTGCGTGCAAGGCAAGCACCTTCCTAACAAAAGGCAAAGGCATGAATGGATGTGGCACTCAAATAATACACGCTACAGTGGCGCTGAGGTGAGTTAGTCCGCACTGCACAGACATAAACTGCGGGGAAACCGTAGCCTACGTAGCATGAATAAAAATAAAAAATAAACAAATAGCCTTCGATTAAGCAGGCATTGTTAACGATTGTTGATGGTTTTATGATAGACATCCTGTTTAAATATCGTAACCGAAAAGACAACGTGACCGCTGCAAAGGTAACCTACAAACAGTAAAATATATCTTACCATTCACGCAACTCTCCTAGTGATTTATTCTCTTGCCTGTGTTGCGTATAATCGACCTCAAAAGTTGTCGAAATAAAGAAAAATAATATCCGTCAACCAGCCACTGGACAGCCGACGTAAATGTAACACGCATCTGTGAAATATTGCTTGCTTTGCCGAGTGTAGAAGACTCGCCTCTTTTACTACAGATTGTGTGTGAAAAACTTTAGCCCCGCCCGCTACACGCTACCTAACCTACCTCTACGTTGAAGGATCCGTCTCTATCCCTGTAATCTAATTGTCCTGTTTTAATTTAAACTCGTGAAAATACGTGTAGATGCGTCCGAGATAAACGTCGACGTTTTATATTGTGAGTTTATGTCTATCCCCCGTGCATTGGAAACACAAACAGAGGTACAGAGAGAAAAATCCAGTACCTTTTTGCTTTTGATATAGTCAGTCTCACGCCGTGTGCGTGCGGCGTGCGTGTGTGCGCCGCGCGTATTCTGTGAGAGAGTAAGCCCTCTTCAAACTATACCTACAGGCATGCGTACATAGCTCTGCTGTCCTGCACGAAAAACCTGTCATATAATGGAGGACAATGGAGAATCTCTACCACAAAGAGAAATACGAACAATAGCAGAGGCCAGTCATAGCCAGAGTAAAACAATGTAATCTCATTGTGCCATTTAAAAAAAAATAAAGGCAAAAGAAATACAGAACTCAAATCACCATGTTCCTCTGGAGGCAACACTCAAAACAATGCGCATAACGAGAACTTAACACCCACCTCGTCGAAGGTCATTATTACTGTAGTAAAAGCAAAGGCTACAGTTTCTTGTTTTTCTGTGAAATGCAACGGGGTTAAAAAAAAAAAAAAAAAAAAAAAATATATATATATTTTTTATTTTTTTATTTTTTTTTTTTACCTTTGACCTCTTGAAGACCAGAATACTTAAAGCTGTCATAATGCTGTCTGACTCCTGATGGTATTCTGGGATGGTTGTGATCTCTACAATGGGAAGACCAAGTCTCCTCCTCGAATAACCCCCCTTATTTTATTTCTCCTGTACAATGCTTTGGCTAATTTACAGTTTAACTTCTTAATCTGCCACAAGGATCCACTAATCTGTCCAATCGTATCATGGAACACGTAAAGGAAGATTGAAATGTCCCATTTCTAAGAAACAACAGGGAGGAGCACAAGCAGAAGTAAGTGTGCATGTGTAATCGTGCCCACGACTACCCCACATTCATCACATTAAGGCAATGTACTGTACAGCATTGTGTGGGCGGGAAGTGTTGCATGTAGTTTAGTCTGCCATATTCCCAAAGCGGTGGTTGAGAAGATGCCTACAGCCCTATAGATTCCCAAAATGATATCGGTGCAAATTGTCCCCTATCTGACAGTGAAAAAGACCCAACAATCCCCCAGTCATGTCAGGAAGCACCCAAGCCTGTTTTCCACCTTGAATACAATTACAGTTAATGGTTTCCCTTAGGGAGGGTTCTGCCATAGCTTGTTTGAAGTTTTATACTCGCCAATAAACCTATTTCTGGTTAATAGATAAGAGACCAACACAAAAAAAGAAAAAAGTCCTGCAAAAACAACATTATGAAAAGTAGCTAATTCCCTATTAAAGACTGAACAAAAGCCAGGTTTAGCGGTAGATCAACTCTGTCTTAATCTGCAGCTAATGCCCATGGCCAAACGTGAACACCCCTCCCTCCCACGGAGAATATATCGGGGTTAAGTATATGACAGACTCCTGAAATAAAACACACCATTGGATTTGAAGGCTCCCTTATTATTTTGTTGATTTAACCTTCCAACAGTATTGCTCAGTCATAGGTTTTCCACAGTGTGACATTTACAAAAGGCTCAATTGTAACTAAACCTATGGTTTATGATTTTCATGCTTTGGTCAACTTTATAGGAGCATAAAAGAAAAAGAAATGTTCTGTTACACGGATAACTGACTGTTGATTTGGGCTCATAGTAGACCCCATATTATCAGTGATTCTCTTACAATTAATTTCCAAACCCAAGTACTATTTTTCCTGACTATAATATAAATAACCAGCAGGGAATATCAGTCCACTATTAAGCAAATTGTGTTAATGGCTCCAGAAGGAAACAGATCATTTTAATATCTTCATTTTCTATCTATAGGTCTAAATGTAAAAAATATATTCTTACAATATTGTCAGGTACCTCCTGTACTAGGGGTAAATGTACCCTCATTATAGAGACACCGTTATGGATAATTCATTGTCATATTCCTTAAAAACATGCTCTACATATGGCGTGGAGTGGGGAGTGATATGCCATACAAGATGCTAGTGAACAAGCCTCACACCTGCGTAACTGTGACTGCATGGCAAGTAATAAGCTCACAGAAACTTTGTGCAGGTGCCTCATGCACAGCGTGGCACAGCACTATAAAAGTCTGCATGACTCATGCCTACGTGTACCCAGTTTGCCCTAGTGAGCCAAGCATCACAGAGGCTGTCCTCACATCTCAGTCCATCCTGTCTGCACCCCTGCCCACCCAATGCCAAGAGACCCAGTCTTGCTCAGATTCACAGCTGTCCAGTTAATTAAGCAGCAGTAGCCCCATCTAAAATGTATTTTTATCTTGATAAAAAGCAGTTTGAGTGGAGTAAACTTTCGACAGGCCGGGTATATATCCCAGAATGACTTGCTGTTTTGATATAGTTGAATCGACTGCTGCTGCTCGGACCACTGACCGTATGTTTTGTGCAGGAGACTTCCCCGCCTGTACTGTACTGTAGCAGCCTATATACTCACATTAGCAACAAAAGAAAGTGTGGTTTGCCTGCAACCACGATGTGCTTTCAAACCCATGCTCGACAGCTACGTAGAATCAATGCTCTCAAATACTTAAACAATCGAACTGGCTGCTAGATTAGTGAAAAAATTATGATTATTTTGGTCAATATTAAAATCCTGATTATTTAACACGATTACTCATTGACTGGAAAGATGTTGCATTTACTGCACATTAAACACAGTGAAACTAATGAACAGTGAAGACCCCTTCAACTGTGAAATGCCCTATTATACTTTTCAACATGTGAGGGATAAAAGTGAGCGTGCGCCTGTCATTCAGAAGACAAATAAGAGTTTACTTCCAAAATGTAATGTGAAAAATAGTAGTTTCTCTTGATTATATTGTTTCTGTAATTGTTAGGAGCAAACATTGAAACCACTATTAAAATTCGATGAAATGACCAACCCTATTCCAAAGCACTGTTATTTGTTTCATCCAGAAACACAATTTAGTCACCTTCAATCTCTGCCACCACGGTGACAACCTCAACTTTACAGTAAATTGGTACCTGACCCTGTTTTCTCGAATCCGCTGCAATATTGATTTATGACCACGCCTGCTCATGTCTACATCTAAGACAACAGTAAGACCCCCACCCCTACACAGTATGAGGTACACCAAATAGCCAGGCATTGTGTTTGTGACAAGGTAAATAGGTGATGTAGCAAATTGCAACAAACATAGCTTTATCTGCTAACTAGAGAGTAGGACCTTACTTCAACTAATAATTACACAATGTAAAGCTTTTATCTAAATTTCCTGATTTCATTTTGCAAATACAGAAAATTCAAGTTAAGTAGAAAACCACCTCCTGGCTTCTTTTTATATACTTATGCTTTTTTCTTCCATTTCTTTTATGCCATTTCTGCTCCGCTGGTCAGTAAACATGACAGGAAATATGCGCAGACCCATAGGAGCCAAAGACACACAGACAGAGGCGAGGGAGAAATACAGGATGAGCCCCATAGCGAAGGATTCAAACCCCTGACCACAGTCGGCACAGCATGTGCTCAAGCCCACTGAACCAATAAGACATGCCTCCGTCTTTTGCTGAGACAAAAAGCCACCGGCTGTTGCTTGACTACCAGTCTAGTCCCAGAGCGAGGGGAGGGGCTGACATTTGATGTTAATATAAATCCTATATGTATGCAGTGATATTATTGCACATTGTGGTGTGATGGTGGTGCCCCAACCCACCCCCCCCCCACCCCCCCCCCACCCCCTTCCCCCAACCCCACCCCCTTTACAGAGAGCTTGAGAGACCTGATGTAGGTGTGTCTGCTCAATACATGGGTGTTCTTTGTCTGCCATGTCCCTCAGAGCTGGAAGGGCGTAGGTGAAGGTCCTAGTTTTGATGAGGGAGGGGGTGGGATGTGTTAGATATTTCAGTGGGAGTGAAAATGCCTCCAGACATTGAGATTGAATTAATAAGTTCCTGTGTTTTAATGATTTATTCATCGCTGCATTGATCATGGCAAGTGGCCCGCTCACTTGGAGAAGTTTCATTGGAGCACAACAAACCATAGATCAGAAAAACAATGATGAGATTTAGCTTCTAACTTGACCACTTTATCTTTCATTTAGCAGTTATTTGTAATGACCAAGTTACACGATGCATTCTTCAGGCATGGTACAATTTGGTATATAGCATATATTATTTTATATTTGTATGTTTTATACTTGCAACAACAGCAAACATGTATTATTCTATGTTGCATAAACAGCAAAAGGCAATGAACGTTTTCCAAATACATGTAGCGAAAAAGTAACTTCCCCCACACAGATTGTATGGCCAATGCTCAACGTGGTATCACACACTAATTCATTTATTTTGTTTACTTTGACAGGACAGATGGACACATACCCAATCCCCACCCCTAAAACACACAATAACAACATGCAGATTATAATAGAAATGGCACAGTAAATTCAGTGCCAGATATTATGTCCACAGCAGGTTGAAGAATTACAAAACAATGTGAAAATGCCTCAATGTCCTTGCTCCCAAATCAAATTTCCTGCACAGTATCCAGCGACAGTGAAATATTGATTGACTTGATATTTTTGCTTTGCTAGCCTTCTCTCCTCACTCCACTACAACTGCATTGAGTCAGTTGAAATGTTCCTGTTCACCATCCGTGATTGGTTTGACGCCAGTAAAATTAACAGGTTCAGTCACCATGAAATTCTAGCACATTTAATGTGCTGGCAGCTATGGCTCTGGAACCTCCGCTTCACTTCATAGGAATCACCAAAGTGCTTCACTGACATTTTGTCAATGTTACAGTTTCTCAGGATAATGAAATGGGTGCGAAAGAAAATCATCCAATCAAAGGATGATCTAATAATGGAAAGCGCTGCTTCGGGGAAAAATCTCAGGACAGTACAGCGTTACATCAGCTCAACATAGCAAAATAATACAGTAGTCTCTTGTCTTACTATTTAAAGGGACATTTTGCCCTTTTGCATTTTGCAATCTGAAATTGCATGTACCACACACATACTTGAGACACCATCTTCATGGTATATGGCCCTGAGAAACACTATATAGCTAGGAGCTATGCCACTTGAATGGAGCTCAATGGGAGAATTCTGAAACAGCAAATTTGGTAGTTGGAAATACATATCTCTAACCTGGTGTAACCAGACCATATTCGTAATAAAACTAGTGTAAATATGGTCTGGCTCCATTGGGAAACGTTCACAGTCATTGCCTGCTACTGGGAATTGACCTCTGGTTAATTTTAAAACGATTGGACGGCGTTGAACAAGTCGGCGTTGCTACGACTGTTTAGATCGCTCATCTAGCTCTACCATCATCTCGAAACACGCTTGACATCGTCATCTCATTAACCCATCCTTATTGGTACACCAGCAGGGTGGCTGTGAAAACACTAATGTGAACAGGGTTTCCAGACTAGAATCTCAGCTAAATGTTTTTAGCTAAATGTTTTTAGCTGAGAGCAATATAGTTGGGCGGAGCCAGGCTTTCATATCCAACACCTTGATGCATTTTTCAAAGTTGTAGTGGGTGGAGTCAGGCTCAGAGCTGGGGTGCAGTTACACTTTTAGCGTGTTTTTTGATCAGATTTGACTAGTGACTGTATACAGTTTTTATGTGCCTGTGACCATTGAAAGTGCAGAAAGGCTCTCCCACAATTTACTTCAATACAGTCTTCCTAATAACTGCCCGGAGGCATTTCAAATATGGCTGAAAGTGGTGAGCCTTGCCTTTAAGGACATTTCTTGAGTGATGAGTTGCACACATTCTTCTCTACTCCTCCCCATGCCTAGTTTCTATAGGCACAGACCAAGCTCTGAATCTTTCCCCGTAGCACACAGTCTTTCAGACAAGCTAAGGTGGCATGTGGGGTTTTGGGGGGCATACTAATGCAATCAAGACTTTAAAATCAATTTCTAATCCAATTTTAGGTTCCCGAGGACCTATTGTGTTATTTTACAGCCAATAGTGTCGTATATTATCATAAAACCTCCTATTCATCTCATTCAAATGCATTAATTCAAATGCATATAACGCGTCAATTCAAATAATGGGTGTGTCAAAAGTGGCCAAATCAAAGAACTGCTATGAATAAGAAGTGGTAATATCTGAGAAAGCAATCAGTAGCCAAAAAAGGTGATTGTTGCTTTGAACTATAGCAATTCTTTGTTGTTCCTTCAAGATGTCTCAGATATTGTATAAAATTCTAAATCCATCAAAGGAATTCAATACGTCACAGGATATTTTAACATACATAATTGGATGCAGGCACTAAGCATAGCAAAATGAAATAGGGAATGAATAACACTGAACCATCACTTGCTATTTTCTGTCAGTTCTATATAACACCAGGAATGGAAAACATCTGGATGAATTAGTCATGAAAGAGTCCACATGTGAACTGCTAGACCAACCATATAAAATATTCACATCTCAACATCAGTTCTAATAGGTTCGACTGAAGTGTTTGGCCTGCCTTAGCTCTGGAAAAATGCACCAGTGAATCCATTCTTCACTTCCAATATCATTAACGTGTCATTTAGCAGTCAAAAGCCATGGAAATAATAGAATTACTTTTTCTATTAGTCTCCATATCCTTGAGCTTCTCTATGAAAGACCTCAGTTCACACCACAGGGGGAAGGGGAGGGGCGAGAATACTCAAATGGCACCGACACACACACACACACACACTATATGCACACACCCTGAACAATCTATATCCCTGTAATAGGACTGTCAGGGCTTTTATTGTCACAGATATATCCCAGTGGAAGTCAGACACAACCACGGCAAAAAATGACAATCGCATTCTGACAGGGAACAAATGCTGTTCGGTTGGAAATTCATGTGCTACCTGATGTCATTTCAAAGCAAGGTGAGTGACGTTTCTCAGATCTAAGAGGAAATGGTACACCCTTAGAAGCAAATAGCACACACACACGCACACACATACATACACACGCACACACACACACACACAAGCACACACACACAAACACACACACACACACACAAACCTACAGCATTCCATCTCAAACCTACACATGCACAGTGTCCAATACCTTACTACAAGACAAAACACATTTTTTATACCTCTATCTATCTCTTTCACTGACACACACACACACACACACACACACACACACACACACACACACACAGAAACCAAGTAACACAAGGACCTGATTGATGTGCCATCTATCGCCATGGCACCCAGCCCCTACTGTAGGTGACTGGAATCTCTACAACCTGAGCAGCGTTTCAGACTACTACTGACTAGTACACGTTTACAGTACAGTACAGTGTGTTACCACACACGCACACACACGCACACACACACACACACACACACACACACACACGCACGCACGCACGCACGCACGCACGGCTGTCCATTCCTCCCATGCAGCCAGCAGCAGCGTGTGTGTGTGTGTGTGTGTGTGTGCATTTCTCTGCAGGAAAAAGAAAGGCACCTATTCGTCCTTTTGTCTTGGCGCGAGCTGCATCGCCTGCTGTCATGACACAAGAGAGGGACTTACCACGCAAGCAGCTCCCTCCGGCTGCAGCAAGAGGCACAAACTGCAACCGGCACCGGAATCCCCCCCAGTAGCGGCACACGCGTTTGTGTGTGTGTGTGTGTGTGTTGTGTGTGTGTGTGTGTGTTGTGCTGTG
The DNA here is from genome assembly GCA_025399855.1 of Forbesichthys papilliferus. Lineage (NCBI taxonomy): Eukaryota > Metazoa > Chordata > Actinopteri > Percopsiformes > Amblyopsidae > Forbesichthys > Forbesichthys papilliferus. Next base: position 12,983 of record JAODOY010001004.1, read on the forward strand.
TGTGTGCAAGAGTGTGTGAGCAGGAAGATAGATGGAGCGTGTACTCTTACGTGTGTATGTGCGTGTGTGTGCGTGCGTGTGTGTGTATGTGTGCATGTATGTGTGTGTGTGTGTGTGTGAGTAAGGGGGAGCCAGAGCCAAACGAGCAGATGCAGCCGGCAGAAGCCAATAGAATGAGGGTAAATGTAGAGGGGTGTGTGCATGTGTGTGTGTGTGTGTGGGGGGGGTTAAACAC
>JAODOY010001005.1:9550-35661 GCA_025399855.1 Forbesichthys papilliferus
ATTGATCCCCACCCCCCCCCCCCCCCCCCGAAGTCCTTAGTCTCGTGGCCTAAGGGTATGTAGCATTATGAAGCTAGCTGACAAAGGCTGTTGTGAGTTCAGAGGTTACATTTTCCCTGACGGGCTGGTGCAACGGTTGAATACGTTTCTCGTCACGCTGAATCCTGGAATGCCGGTCTTATTAAACTGATTAAGAGATAAATGTTAACTTCATACTTTATAGTATTTATCCCTTATTACTTTATGAGTAGTTAGTGATCACCTCCAAACCAAATGTGATGTCAGCACAGGAGCATGGCATCTTGCTCATACTGTAGGCCAACACTATCAGCAGTGCAAGTCTTTCAACAGACAATTATTTATATTATCATAAAGAATTTGAAAAAGAAAACCAAGGTCAATTTCCTGACACATAATAATATTAATGATTGATATAGATTATAGACCCACATAATCTATTATTCCTGTCTTCAATAATGTATGAAAAGCAAGGAAAGTAGATACACATGGTTTTAAACGTGTCTCCGTGTTATCTCTTTTCACTTGCTAAATGAATGTGCTTGTGAAGCCAACTAGCAACAGATGCCAATGATTTTGAAAATACCTTAGAAATACCACTTTGGAAAATTGCTGTGTTCTAGTTTGTGTGTGTGTGCTTGGAGCCACTGTTCAACTCTGTACTGCGTACTGCTACAGTATATAGCATCCACTTCTACTGAAACGGCCTGTTTGTGTATGTGTGTGCATGTGCGTGTGTGTGCGTGTGTGTGCGTGTGTGCGCGTGTGTGTAACTGAATGTTCACAGGTTTGACCTCAGAAATATATGTTTTTTTTGTGTGTATGGTGTTTACTGTACTGTGTACGTTTAGGTTGTCATAGTGCTTCGTGCTTCAACATATTTAGGCAAGTATGTGAGGCCTTCATCGTAATGGAACAGACGGCCAGAGAGTCACGGGCAGGTTTGCTAGCAGCAGCCAGTTATTGTTCATTCAGCCTCGGCTGAAACCCACAGACGCAGCTTGTAGGGAAACTCAGGTTAAAGGACTGTTTTTGATATTAGCAAACAAAAAACACATGTTATTGTTCAACCACCTTAACCACTACCAGACGGAGAAACGTGATACCTATTACCTAGTTACCTAGCTAGTTATTTATATAGTTATTTATAACAGTTCTTAATGAGGACTAGAACAGATATGACAGAAATGTCAACAGTGTGCAGTAGCCAGTTACAGCAAAGCATAAACACTGCATTGGCCACTCATGTTCCACTGTTTCACATTCATTAGTGTGGTGAAGTAGTATACACAGTATGTGGAATGGCTCAAGCAGAACTACCCCTTTTGTTTGGATGTGAATCTGATCATTGTGTTTGACCTCTACTGAATGCAGGCAAGTTGGATCGCACAATTACATGAGCCCTCTATTGAGAATGTTGGCTTTTGCCTGCTTGTGTGTGTGTATGTTAATGCATATGTACTCAGGTGTGTGTGTGTGTGTGTGTGTGTGTCTGCGTGTGTGTGTGCGAATGTTTCTGTGTGTCCAGCTGGGACCTCTCTGCATACATGTCAGTCATTCCTTCCATTTCCTGGTAAAAAATAAACACGTTTAGTAAACACACAGATGTTGTCAAGTCTTTGAACCACAGGATTCATTGGATTTTCACAAATAATACAATATATTCCAGAGCAATTGCTGAGAATTTCTAATGATTAGTTTTCAAACATTTAATATAAGTCATGACTGCATAGCCCTGTGGAAAGCACTACAGATCTGGGAGTTCATTACAGATGTTTTTCTCAAACATGTTAAAGCCCATATTGCCACTGATGGCTTTTAAAATGTTCAACCCTTACACAGGAACAATACACGGTCAAGGACACGGTCAAGGACACGATGCAAAAATAATTTCCCCAAGAATCATGCCAGAAATTATTTTTGACGATAATATGTTCATCACACAATTCTCACATCACGACAATGCCACTCATGCTAAACATATGATTCTCAGCAACACACAAAATATTTTATCTCTGCAATTTCCAAGTAGACACTGTAATTGCATCATGTCCTTCAGGAGTGTATCAATGCTCTGCAACATATGTACGTGTTTAGGGGGCAGACATTATGAATCTATTCATGAGTGTGGAAAGTACTAAATCTCCAAACTGGGTGCTGTGGGGAGAAGGCAGGCTGTCCTCGTGGACACAAATTGGAAAATGAATAACACAATTGTAGCAGACTCTTTACTTTTTGCATGTTTTGTTTTTGCTTGTTATGTTGTTATGTCTTTGGGGACTATTTTTGAACTGCAGGTGTGTTTTTGTGTGTGACTCGTATTGACATCCAGACAGAAATCAGTATTACCATGTGGATCTAATACAAAATGTCGCCTTGTTTGGGAAGGTGGGCGGACTACAAAAGAAACTTTTCCAGATGGGGAGAACGATTTCAGAAAAAATATATAAACAGTAGATTTTTCCATTCTCCTCTCAAATGGCATAGACAATATCAGTGAAGCATTTGGTATCATTGTTTAGGCAATTCTGCATTTAAAGGCTTTTAGATTAAATGTAATTAGATTAGGTTTGAACCAGAACTCCTAATAAAGTAAACACAATACCTCGTTCACCTTTCTTAATGTACGGACAGGATTGGTTGATTGGTATCATGGTCCTGCAGAGTCGGACAAGAATGGCATGCGCTCAGTGCCATTAGGTCAGAACTTTAGAAATCAACAGCTGTACTAAATTAGCCTGTTTGGTCATTTTTTATGAATGTACGTGCAGATGCTCTCTTGATTTTCCTGTAAATTGTACTGTATAATCTCAGATGGGAGGGAGAGCGGTTGCCTGGGCCAACCTTGACAGTAATCCTGCCTTCTGGGTGAGCTGGAAATGTCCTTTACAGCCAGCTGACGTCACAGACAGTCTGGCCCAGAAATCCTCAATGGAACTGTTTCTGAGTCTGCTGGCTAAACCAGGCAGGGGTTTAAATCTTGTCCAGGATGAGAGCAACATCTTCAACCAAGCAGGGGTTGCACTCCTATAATAATTACAGCCAATTCTTCAACTGCTAAGCATGGCGTTCGTATACTCTGAAGAGCTTTTAGAAAACATCTGCATAGAATCAGGGGGTTCCCCTCCAATTCTGTAAATTGGTGTGGAATAGTTTAATTGCAACAACGTTTTCTCCAAATTGTTTCCCTGCAGAAGTTGGAAAGATGTGTGTAACTATCTAAATACCTTCTAGCCACGGGAGACAAATTCAAGTCCATGTGGTCAGAAGCCAATGCAAGTGTTCAAGGACCTGTCCTACATTAGCCAGAACCCTTCTTCTGCATGCAAACTCAAGCTCCCACAAACTCAAGTGACCCACGACACAAGAAGCTCATCAAAAGACTGGCAGAGACTGGCGTAGTTTCTGCACCTCTTTGTCTGATATCTTATTTGGAAGAGCAAATGCAACATAATTCAGTGTCCTGTCATCACCCCGTAACACACAGCACTCTACAATGACATGTCTGATGACTACATGTGGTAATATGTTATTCAACTGTTGGTGAGGTAAGTGTATGGTGAGCTATATTCAACAGGTTCCACTAGCCAAAACCTATACTCTCCAACTCTCCAGTGATGAGTGACCTATGTGTTCATATGTCAGTAGGGTATGACAGTTTTGGCAACTGCTAGAATAAAATCTGAGAGGCTGGACATGATAAAAACGATGCGTTTGATAGATGCTCTTGACAAAGACCGGATTTCCATTTCTTTTTTAATCCGTCTAGTCAATCTTCAACTTTGGCATTGATATTGGAAAGTACGTGAGATTGCGCTGTGCCATATCCTACAACAAAATATATATCAATAGCCTAAAATTAGTTTAAAAAAAAATTCTAATACAATTTACTTTTTACTTATTTTAGTTTGTCACTAACATTTGGAAACTATAGACATGTCATTCAGAGAATACATAATCTTGCTTCTGAAATATAATGATATAAGTTAAATAGCATATTTGTGTGAGAAAAAAGCTTTTTATCCATGAGTTGATTTGATTAGTGTCCAAAAGTGAGCGTGACTTAGCAAATCATGGCCAATGACTTAAAGTAGAAGGCAACATAACTCTCATTGGTCTCATTAGTTGACACCTATTATAACACTGCAACATGATTGAATGAAAAGATTATTTCATGTGAGATTCATAAATCAAGTGTTTAGTTGGCAAGTGGCCAAAATTACTAACCATTAAGATACGTATAGACAGGCCTAGGTCTTAAATACTGTACTAATAAAAATATTATCCCAAGGTGAAATAGTATCTCCAGCTGTGATGCTGTAGGAGGTTAGATGAATTAGAATTGCACAAGGATTTGTTGCATATCAGCTCAAGGGAAGGTCAGACAAAAGCCCTATTTATTGAAATATGAACTTCAAACCACTGCAGGCTATACAACACTGAGAGACAATAGAGTTTTATAATTTGATTGGCTCTTGAATGAATACAAATGAGTACTTTTTAAAAATATGTTTTCATTACTAATAAGCTTGTAGGCATTTTGTAACATACTGTAATTTATACATCAAAACTATTTAAGCTATAGCATATTCATTTTTTCTACAAAGGTTATTCATCCAAGCTGTGAGTAATGTTTCTCTAAACATAAAACCTTCACTTCTGGTAGGTTAACAGAGGAGACAATTCACAAATCAGTTATGGATGGGATTTTATCAAATTGCATGGGTATTAAAATGTTTCAGAATTCCATCTGTGTTTAATGTCACTGTTAAAACAACCATATCGGTATGACCCATAATCTAGTTTGATGAAAAGTGTTTGTACATTCCCATTACATATACTTGATATTACTGATATACTACTATATGTTCTGAATGGAACTGCATAGTCATAATTAATGCTTCACAGATCATCTCAGCCTTGCTTAATGTATGCATGTTCAAAATGTTTAATCTCCAAGAAAATAAGAGGAAGAAATGACTTAATCTAGACAGTTTGCTGAAGCAGTGAGCACTTATATTGCAGTTTGTAGGTTGATTGGTTTCCGCTGAATGTTCCATCTCAGAGTCAGGAGGCCTATTCTATTTGTCTTGGCTTCTGGTAATGGCACAATGCAGTTCTTGTGAAGGCTATTCCTTCAAAACACTACATATCCATTTTTAGACTAAGGAAGCATATCACTAAATCGCAAATAGCAAATATCTATATACTGTAAATTGGACCAGACTATTAGTATAGACTAGTATATTGACTGTACATTGTCATTTTGGTAATTCAAAATGAAATATACATTCTGTATATTTGTATATGTACACCAGAACTGCATGGCTTATATGAGACCATCAACACCCTAGTTATATGCACTTCAGTGTTGAACTGAGTCAATTCCTATAGTCTTAAGCAGTCCTCGCCACTGTGTTGCCAGATACTACACTTGCCAGGTTTCTTTTGATGACATTATCTGTAAATAGGTCATTGTGCTTCAGATTCAACAAAGACCATTTAGCCAGAGGAGACATTTCAGTTATGGGTTTTTGTAACCAAACATTCTCTGAACCCAAGAGGTGCGTTCAAAATTGGCGAACGTTTGCAAACATATTTGAACAGTTTTGCATTTGCATTGTGTTCACCGCGAATGTTTGCAAACAAAAGCAAACGGTTTGAGGAGGTAGTTCTTGGCGAACACAAGTTGATGCTGCAGTTTAAATCTAATATTTTTGGAATGTTTAAACAAATCGTTCAAAATTCAGGTTCAAAGCAAACATGTTCGTCACGAACGTTTGTCAATTGTGAACGCACCTCTGCTGTTGCCAGGTTTGGGCATCAGGCCAGAGCAAGCAGAGGGTGGGGGGGTGGGGGGGGGGTCGGTTGCCAGGACTGAGGGTATACAAGCAAGGAAGCCTGTGGGTTTTCCATCAGCAGATCACACATGGGCCCAGTTAGTGAGCGGCACTCCACACACTCACACACACTTATAACACTAAGCCACAATACAGGGCTTGTGGCTTGGATCTTTCTTCTTCATTCATGAAATATGTAGTGACACAACAACCTTCTGCCATCGGCTGTTGTTGACCACATAACAAGTTTGAAGACTTTGAAAAATGCATCAGTCTTTTGATCTATTCCATTTTTGCTAACCAAGTTTAACCATCGCCCAAATCAGCGTCCGTGGTTGATACAGTTTAGTTGGTGCTGACAGGAATTGCCCGCCAGCGTTCGGAAAATCGTCCCCACATGGATCTTGTTCTATTTAGTCCAATGATCTGCTATAGCATCTAGGTTTGGAAAACACAGTCAAATGTTTGATAATTAGTTGAAGTTGGTACAATCCCCATCTAATGATTTGATATCCTAATAACACTGCCATGCATGATACGGTATTGAATACTTGTTTCTAGACTGATATACAGAACAAAAGAAATCAGGAGATTGCTAAATTATTACTACTTCTACTAAGAAAAAAGCCAAGAAATGATCTTGTGAACATCATCTTGACCCCTATGTTGAGAACCGTTGGCTTAACTAAACCCAAGCAAATAATTGATGTTACAGTTTAAATTGTACGGATCTCTAATGTGCAGAGAAGAAGGCTGTTAGATGGATCTACAGTAGGCCTGTGTTCCTCTATACGATATGAGACACATTTTCCACAATAACAGAGTCATCAATTTGGGAACAGTCGTATATCTCCCAGCATATCTATCACTACACTGCCTCACATCCTGTCTGACTCGGTGGTTTTTCCAAGCCATACAGTACACCTAATCTAGTCAGTTCATCATCACAGACATATGTTTGCTCATTGCACTGATTTACATATGAATGTATACCGCCATGCGGCCCTATAGTGCCAACTTGAAGCTCTAACCAATAAAGATATAGAAAACATTTTAGAAACATTGGTAAACTATTAAAATGCTGATGAAAAAATAAGCGAAGGTAGAGAATTAGGCCGTTTGTGGTGCAGATGTGTGCTTCCTATTTCCCACTGCCTTGTCAGATGTTCCTACAGTATGTGCTACTTTAATATTGGGAATGACCCAATATGCTCCACTGTGATTCACTCTTGAGGAAGTCTGACCTTTTGCAAACAGCACAAACACATAGGATTCTGTCTGAAAATGACAATTCTGCAGTGATATTTAGATTTATACATTTGAATACAAGGAGTTGCTGTTTTCATTGTTACACAAATCCTGAACATTGGATGTACTGTAACAACATTAAACACCTTTCAGTTTTAAATTGTAATGCAATTAACACATTCATCACAACCTGTGACTAATTACATGCAGCCCTGCTCAACATTTGACCCGTCTAAAGAAAGACTGCGTAGCTCTGAGGGGGTCAGAAGCTCAAAGAACAAATGTTTTGAAACACATGCAGCAGAAAATATAGATAAATAAAACAAACTACTGTAGAAAAATATGATTCATATTGATGTCAACATATTTTGATATGGTTACTAGTTTTATCTAATAAAAAATATCAAAATTAATTGGTTATAACCATTTGAATATGCAGATTTTATAGCATACATTTATCATGTTCAGTTTGTACAGGTTTTCTTCATTTTAAAAATGAAAACATTTTAAGATGCTTAAGTCACACCACAATCACACACACAGATGAATGTTGTTTTAACATTCATATATTCCTACTTTCAGATGCTACGGGCCTGATGACACATGACTTATGTACCCTGACAGCAACTACAAAGCAGAAACATCAGTATTTTGTGGTGAAACTAATTAAGCTCGTCAGCCCACTGGACGTTGAGATTCACATGGTAATGTATTCTAACACGGAGGCTTCCTTGAGAATGAGTGCAAGGAAGGATAAAGGTAGCAGATTCCATTCAAAGTAAAATGAGAAGTGTATGTACAGTATTCTGCATTGACAAAAGCACGTGTGTGTCTATCTTTATGTTTTCATGAATACGGTAAAGCCTTCATCTTTACTGTATATGTCACCTTCACCACGCATTATACTGCAGCAGCTTCTGTTTTACAGTACAGTGTGTGTGTTTGTGTGTGTGTGTGTGTGTGGGGAGAGGGTGTGGATCTCGATCATGCATGTGTGAACGCTCCATATCAACAGATCAAAGAGGTCTGGTTCCCTACAGGGTGGGTATTTAACCTGTTAGCAAACTGTCACCATGAACAAACACACAACCCAGTGGGACCCTGGACACACACACACACACACACACACACACACACACACACACACACACAGGTAATGCTCACAAGAAAGAGGTGAACAGATGTAAACCAGTGCATGTGCGTGTGTGTGCGTGCGTGTGCGTGTGTGTGCGTGCTTGTGTGAAAACCCCTTTCATGTATAATGCTAATGATATTGTTTGAAAAGGGAATAATTTTGAGCTGACTTTTGGCAGAAGACCTGGTTCATTTTGACCAGGTAACATTTTGTTTCCCCTGGTACAAAGGTGATTGTTAATTAGTAAAGGGTGTTAGTGTGTCTGTACACTCTGATATGTGTATTCTTGCTTTTTTATAATGTATTCTATAATACTGTATAGTGTTCAACATCCATCACAAACACATAAATCCAGCAAAAGATACAATTCTGACAAATATATAATGTATATGTGTGAATGTGTGCGTATTGTGCATGAACATTTGATGAAAGAGAGTGCGTGTGCGTGTATGTGCGTATGTGTGTCTAGCTGTTGGCTCTTAGCTCGTGTTTATTCCTGTTTAGAGGCTGATTGTTTCCAAAATGGTGATCATTAACTGCTGGCAGGCCACTGACCAACACTTATTACACAATCCAGAAAAGATCCAGCCACCTTATTTTTGGTGTGTGTGTATGTGTGTGTGTGTGTGTGTGTGTGTTAGAGAGAGAGAGAGAGAGAGAGAGAGAGAGAGAGAGAGAGAGAGAGAGAGAGAGAGAGAGAGAGAGAGTCACCATTGATAAACATTCCCCTGCCCTTTTAGACCGTCAGATTAAAGTAAACAAGCCCAGCCAAGATCATAACTCTCAGACTATCAGGCAGGAAGCTAACATTCTCTGGAGTGTTTAATATGCTGTTAAAGGAGTCATTATCATTATCATAAGGAGTCATTATCAAAATGAACAATCAGCTATCTCCTTATGTCAGTTGACCTACATTTCTTCCACATTATATGTTAATCTGTCTACCCTTTGTTCTATAATTGTTGAGGACTGTCTTTGGAATTTCTTTGGAATTGAACACAGTTTAAGTTAAATTTGAAAAGTTAGACAGCAAAGAAAATCACACTCACACATAGGTCCTTATTGATTAATGCATTATTGGAGTTTTGAAACAAAAATAACAATAACAGGTCCTAGGTCTTGTTTTCTTCCAAACGATCTGTAGTATAGTACTTAAAACCGTAGAATCACAGAACACAAACGATCAAAGAAGGAAATACTTAAATACATAAAGGCAAGCAAACAAGGGCTAATCAAATGTTCAGAAGGAAACCTATGAATCAATGGGATGTGATCTTACATGCTTTATAAACATCTGACTAATAATGTAAGCATTCTGATCATTGGTAAGAACTGGAACCTAAATTGGTTATTGTATCTACAGTATTTAAAGGATGTGGCCCAGCTCTGCCCCTCTGTGGCCATGAAAATATATACACATTGCCTTTATTCCTGTAAGAGTTAAGTACCATATTTGAAGTTGGACTTTAAAGTTTTCATATTTTTTTACTTAAAGTTTAGTTGTTTTTTTCCATTATTATGATGATTACAACTAATGGTTTTTGACCACTCCAGCAGACACACATATTGGCTCACTGGTTTTTACTAGAACCATCGTCTATTACTGGAGACTGATAGACATTTTTAATGTTGCTATTTGGAGGATTTATAACTTCTTTGTTCAAAAGCATGTACAGTAGGCTTCTCTGCCCTAAAAGGAAATTTTACATGTATATTTTAAGGGCCTTTTTTTAAGGATTAAGGTGATTTTAAGATCTTATAAATCTAAGATTTAGAGGGCAATTGAATGTTAATGTTAGATGTTAAATGTTTATGAGTTGATTTTGCATGCACTACATTGTAATTTAGTCATTGATGCACAAACCGAACATTTTGCATTTCTTATTACAATGTTTCTGAACAGTGGCTATAGTAAAACAGTAATATAAAAAATATATCACATATACACACACAGACATCAACACCTACAGTAAACACACATATAAACAATAAATTGTCCAGTCTGGTTTATCATAGGCTTAATCCCAGTCCAGTTTATCTGTGGGTTTTCTATGGTATTCTATTCACAATGGTCCAAGTCCATCCCTGCTATTAGCACTGGTGTGATACTATGTGAGTGTATATTTAATGTGTGCTGTCTGTAGTACAATGCTAAGTGCAGAGCTCTAATGCCACCCAAGAACAGAGACCATCTTCTCTGACAGATGCTTTATCTGCTTCCATTTAAACTGCAACCTTCTGGATCATGAATCAACGTGACATTACCATCTGTAAGAATTGCCAGTTCTGCATTGATGCTAGCATTCATTCTTGCTTAGGGGTATGATTAGTGGTTGAATAGCAGTGGATCTAACAAAAAGAAAAATACTGGGATTAGGTGATGGTCCATCTAGGACCAGAAGGGGGCAGTATATACAGCAATGCAAGCATCAACACCTCCAACATTCTCACAACCTCCTTTAAAATACATTTCTTATATACAGAATGTTTATTGCATTACATTTGTTTTATTATGTGATTATGTTATTGGTTTATTAAAGAAAACCTCTATGTATCTATATATTTGACTAAACATAAACAAAAACACACACAAGCAGAATATACAGTACAGTAGCCTATTACAGGTGGCCTACAGGCCAACAGGCCAAATAACAATGGAAGGAAGTCTAATAAAAGTATAAATCAACACTTAATACACAATGGGATGCAAGTGACCTGCCATCTGCTGGTCAAATGAAGGCACAACAATCAGGTAAATTATTTATGGAAGTATATTGGGAAACTACACACCTGTTGGCAAGTTTTATGAGCTGATGTGTGCATTGATTATACATCACCGTGTCAAGTTATTTCTTAACCTTTATGGATCCATTAGTCTAATTCGTGTATTCAGACCATGCAAGGACAATAACAATCAGTATTGAACATCTTTATTTACACGAATAACAAATCAATATATTACCAAACCATTCTCAAAGATGACAAGAATAATAACTAAAACGTGGATTTAATAAAAACTAAATATTTTGTCTCTCTGAATTTGTACACTATTAGGTTATTTTAATTACACAGCTCAAAACCTCTGATGGCCAAAACCACCGGTTTACCTTGTTGCAAGCAGTTACACAACTTCTTAAAGGGTGAAAATTAGACAAATGTGAGATTAGCGATGAACCGTGCATAAAAGTGTATTATTTACAAGGTTCTTACTTATCAACCTGGAAAGCACATATAAAATAAATAATATCCTGATGTCTAGTGTTGTCCTGGAAAATTATTTAAATATTCTCTTATTTTCCTTTGGCTGAGCATGAACTATAGGCCATCTAAACTGCTGTCAAAATATAATAAAATTGCAATCTGAAAAGGTCAGGATCCTATTTCTGTAATGTGGAATTGCTAGTACGAAGTACTTTGAATAAGATACTGTACTTTCTACAGTATGGTGTGAAAACTAACCTGAGAGGCCCCCACCACCCAAAATCAAACATCTTGTCTGTCATACCAGGAAAAGTTCTGGAAAATTATCTCTAGGAAATAGTGGGAACCCAGGTTTACCTTGTATATTTGTGTTTAACAAGGCAATATTATTATTATCAGGTATATTTAAATATAATTTTGTGTAAAAATAATGTATTGCTAGCTAATGCAAATATACTAGTAGAACTTCCATGTGGTTTTGGCTGAGTTGTGGTTTGATGCCCTAGCACAAGACTATACTATAGTAACAGTACATACTATAGTATATGTACTGTGTGCATGTTCAGCTCTGCACCGATAGACTATTACTTACTTAATAAATATAGATAATCTGACAGTGGTTTTATTATACATTTTATCTTATAATACAGCCTGGGCTCAGGGGATGCAGAATAGCACACACACACATTTTCCAATTAAAAGCTAGGATCAAAATCTCTATAGGGTAGGTCAAATGTGTGCATACTTTATGAGAATAAAGGGAAATAAAATGTCCTTCTAGGGAACATTAGTACAATGTGTTAACGTTTTGAATCATATTCAAGGAATAGCTGTTATGGGGCCAGACATCTGCAGGTATTGGAACCTTGGAATAAACTACAACTTCATTAAGTAATGCTAATAATATAGACCAAGCCCATATAATGTAATGTGTTCTTGGCAAGAAGACAGAAGCACTAAAATTCACCCTTAACAAGCTGTGTGCTGAGTTAGTGATACAGTAGCAGAATCTTTAGAGCTATAGAGTACCAGTCTCAGGTATACTGTACCAGTACCATTATTGGATAAACAAAAGAGTATAGTATTAATAATTGTCCAACAGGACATTAGGACATGTGGGCATTTGAGCCACTGTCAACATTATGACAGTAACTTGCAAACGATACATGTTGAATTAAAGTGATGCTGAAAATCCCTGTTGTTTGCTTACCAGTCCAAACCTGCATGTGTGAAAACACTGAAATGTCTCCCGGTGTCTCTGAACAGGACTGGCCTGGTGTGTGGTGACATTTCACATAAACATCAAGCCAGTAGCTAACAGCTGAAAGAAGATGCTCTGAGTGAGATGTTTCTGCAGGGGGCAATTGCAAAACATGCTAGAAGTGAGCAGACTAACAAACGATTAGCTGGTAGGCTAGCTGGTAGGCTAGCCAGTCTATTAGCCTGCTAGGCTAATAGTGGAGCGACTACTACTGTACTCTAGCAGGCAGGTCATACGTTGTAATGGTGCCATCATGACATGATGCCAAAAACAGGGTTGTGGCGACAGATGCTGGGGCCGATCTCATCGTAAGCCTTCTTAGAGTGACACACCTGGGAGAACTCCGGCTAGACACACACACACACACACACACACAGATCAAAATGTCAAGGTTTTGTTGCAGATTCCAAGATTTCAACTAGCTTCATGAAATGTGTGTGTGCGTGTGCGTGTATTTACCGTGGATGCCAGCATTGATCCTCCAAACCAGACGGCATAGCGTTGCATGTGATGAGTGACGACCTGAACCTCTATTGGCTTAGGCTACACACACACACACACACAACATTATATATATATATACACTATACCTATTAACTCTGTCTGTCTATCTGTCTGTCTGACCTTGATGTGACCTCCACTGAGCTCCATGCTGACTCTCAGGCGAGCATCCACAACTCTCTTCATGTCTCGCTGGAGCCGCCGCCCAAAGTCTCTGAACATGGTGGACCCCCCGGACAGCACAACGTTCTGCACGCAGGAGGAACACGTTGGACTGCATTTGGACCATAGAACTATATGGTTAGGACAAATGGTGTTTTATTATGGCACTTGAAGGTTAACCTTCAACTTTGGCTGTAAACTTCTCTAACTGCCTTCAGGAAAAAGATCACTGACATGGGATTTGCTTTGTGTGGTGTTCAGGTCAAATTGACCCGTTATAATAAAACTGTAAATAAAAATAAATAAATGTATATCCGTCCATCCATCTTCATCCGCTTATCCAGAGTCGGGTCGTGGGGGCAGCAGCTCCAGCAGGGGACCCCAAATATAAATATATATAATAATATGGATAAGGAAAAGGATTTTTTCAAACTGAAACTGCATGGCCTTGGCTTATTTTATGTGAAGTCCATGTAAGAGCAGAACAAATGATGGAAGGGTCAGTTTGACCCAAATACACCCTGAGACATACTGTATTATGAGACACACTCAATCACTCACACCACAGAGCTACATTGTTACAACCCAAGGCTCTTTCTTTCCTGCTCTCCTTGCAAAGCCTAGCGAGACCGTCCTGATCTCGCAAGCTTCAGTTTGACTTTGCCTCCAGAATCCATCATGACGTGGACATTGTTGTTTTTCAGACCGGTAAACCCAGTGTGGGGCAATTATTCATTTAAATCAGCGTCATACTGTTGGTTGAAAACAACTAGTTAACACTCCTTGGCAGGTCCTACAGAGGTTTACGTATGTGATGCAATATACAGTAACATCTGTTTGATTATAAATTAAAGAGCAAAGGCTTTTCTCAAGGGACAATATGTTTTTACTCTTCCAACTTTTCTGTGCTGGCTGTGCTGGTTCACAGGTTTGTCCAATAATGTGCCAAGTACTTTTTTGAAACAGTTTCAATTGACGACCAGCTTTCTTTCTATCCGCTAGAGTATAGGGAACCTACACAATATTATTATAGTGCACTGTACCCTTCACACCTGCACATCGAGGGACAGGGCAAAACAAACAACTCTGCATCACTTCAATAGGTCACTTCAACTACAATCTTCCACCAGCAATATGGGCACAAAATTGAGCATATGTTCTCTGCTCCGGAAGGCCTTGACGCTAGTACCATATTGAGCCAGAGGATGGAACCACCCAGTCAGCTGCTGAAAAAGCCCCACAGCCAGTCATAGCAAGAGCCCCACAGCCAGCCATAGGAAGAGCCCCACAGCCAGTCATAGCAAGAGCCCCACAGCCAGCCATAGGAAGAGCCCCACAGACAGCCATAAGAAGAGCCCCACAGCCAGCCATAGGAAGAGCCCCACAGACAGCCATAGGAAGAGCCCCACAGACAGCCATAGGAAGAGCCCCACAGCCAGCCATAGGAAGAGCCCCACAGCCAGTCATAGCAAGAGCCCCACAGCCAGCCATAGAAAAAGCCCCACAAATTGCTTAATTTAACTTTTTCTCCTAAACATTATATATGCTATTATTAGACACAAATACACACAGGGGAATTACCTTGTAAAGTGGTCTGCGGACATCAATTGGACAGCTCTGGATGACCTCATCAACCACATCTGAGATAGGCTGCATGAAGTCCGGATTGGCAAACTAAAACACACACACATGCTTAAATCAAGGGGCCCTATCTTACAACCGGCACAATGCGGTGAAAAGCGGGAACGCACGTGTCTTTGTTTCTTTGTGTCAGATTCAGACTGACCGTATTAGACTTTTCAATTTTCGTTGACTAAAGCTAGACTTAAACTTTAATTTAGGATGAAAATGAATAAAATGTGACTAAAAGTATTCAACTTTCATCTAAAGACAAAATCTAAAAGTTCTGTCAAAATTAACACTGTTACTTACAAACCAAACTGTCTCAGGTGTGGTGTATTCAACACAGTTCAAGCATGGTAAGGGTGCTTATACTCTATTTAGTTCTGCCTATGTTCTAATGGGGGACTAAACATTGTTGTCTGATGTCAAATATCTCACTAATCCTGCCTCACAGATTATAAACCCCCATGAAACATTATTGTATTACATGAATCAGATATAAACAGCAGTCAACACACACACATTAAAAGGAGATATTGATGGTGAAACATAGACAGGCCAGCCAGACAGACAGACAGACAGGCGGACAGGTCACCTCCGGGTGGAAGAATATCTCAGGACCCAGGAAGCGCTCATAGCCGACGTCGATGCTGAAGGGGTTCTTGCTCACGCTGTTCACACCACTGTACCGTTTAATCCACTTGCCTGGGTCTGACTCATACTTGGCAAACTCCTTGACGATGTCAGGGCAGATGTAGCAGTACCGCTCCTACACACACATGCACACACACGACTCAACACAAAATCTGCTTGAGAGACACCCCCATGAAAGCATTGCATTGAGATGGGGGGAAGATGGGAGGTGCTTGTTACCTTGACAGCCTTGGCAGTCTCCAATGACTGCTCAGGGGGGATTCCCACCTCTCTTTCACGCAGCAGCTGTTGGATGAAAAACGTGATGTCCCGCCCTGCGATGGGAATGTGCTTGATGCAGCTGCCGATCACATAACCCTCGGCCTGACAGACAGCCCAACCAACCAACCAGTCAACACACACATCACAGTAAAACCCTGATCTTGTGTGTGTCTGTTATTCATTAAGTTATCTACAATAACATTATTACTCACCACCGGTATGATGTGTGTGACTCCGTCACCACTGTCAATCACAGCTCCTGTCAGCGTTCGCTCCCCCACCTGACGGGACGTCCAGGATGCAGCCAGCGCTAGCACCGCCTGGCACACACACAATGTGAACAATACTGCAGAAAAGACGCTCTGGTGGTTATACTGGCGTGCTATGGGTATACTGGTTTGTTGCTATGGTTATACTGGCGTGCTATGGGTATACTGGTTTGTTGCTATGGTTATACTGGTGTGTTGTTAGTTATACTGGTTTGTTGCTATGGTTATACTAGTTTGTTGCTATTGTTATACTTGTGTGTTGCTGTTTATACTGGTTTGTTGCTATGGTTATACTGGCGTGCTATGGGTATACTGGTTTGTTGCTATGGTTATACTGGTGTGTTGTTAGTTATACTGGTTTATTGCTATGGTTATACTAGTTTGTTGCTATTGTTATACTTTGTTATACTTTGTAGTTGCTGTTTATACTGGTGTGTTGCCGTTCATACTGGTGTGTTGCTATGGTTATACTGGTGTGTTGCTGTTCATACTGGTGTGTTGTTGGTTATACTGGTGTGTTGCTGGTTATACTGGTGTGTTGCTGTTCATACTGGTGTGTTGCTATGGTTATACTGGTGTGTTGCTGGTTATACTGGTGTGTTGCTGTTCATACTGATGTGTTGCTATGGTTATACTGGTGTGTTGCTGTTTATACTGGTGTGTTGCTATGGCTATACTGGGTTCCAGTGAGAGGCCACTAGTACCTGCACTGCGATGTAGAGAGCAGGAATGTTGAAGGTCTCAAACATGATTTCTGCCAGATACTCTCTGTTTTCTGGTGTGTTGAGGGGGGGCTCTGTCTGCACACACATGCACACGCACACATGTATGCACACGCGTGCACACAGACACACACACATGTATGCACACGCGTGCACACAGACACACACACACACACACACACATGTATGCACACGCGTGCACACACACACACACACACACACACACACAGTCGCCCAAACAGACACACGCATTAAAACCATAGAACTATATGATTACAGTAAAACCCTGAAGTTACAGAAACTATTTTACAGACAATTATATGACAGAGAGTCAGACAGACAGGTTGTCACCATCAGGAAGCTGTGGTCTTCTGGTTCGGCCCGTAAGTATTTAAAGATGATTTGTTCCAGAAACTTCTCCATCAGATCCCAGTCCTCCACCATGCCATGACGGACTGGCCACTGTGTGCATGCACGCACGCGCACGCACACACACACAAGTATGCTATTGACATAATGATACAGTCTTCCAATTGCTAAAACATTTTACATAAACATTTACGTTTATTTTAAAGACGTCACAGCATTATAACATACTTACATACATACAAAAAGTAGTGTACATTTAAAGCTATATCTAAAATCTCTAGGTTGCTGTACTTCTAAAAGTTTACTGCCCATTCAATGAAGGACAGCATGTATATTGTACCATTGCACTTTTGGATCTCTATTCCATTCATGTCTCACTAAGCCCCGCCCAGGCAGGTGAGTGACAGCTAAGCCCCAACATGTATGTAGGAGCATCCCTCCTCACACCTTGGTAGAGTAGTTGGGTTTATCAGTGGCTTCATCTCCAATATAGAAATCCAGATCTTCCAGACCTTTTCCAAGTCTGCGGTGGGCCTGTTCCCCTATGCTGGCACTCTCTCTGATTGCCACACCTGGCACACGCACACACACACACACACAAACACACACACACACACACACACACACATAAACATTGTGTAGTGGTGACATTTATCATGCTCTAGGGATCAGTTAACAGCTAGGTGGTAGTCATAACAACATGTGCCAAATAAGTGCGTTCCATTGTTTGTGTTCATGTGTACGTGTGTGGGTGTGTGTATGGTAAACTTACAGGAGGGCATTATAAACTGCGGTTCTGTATTTCCAGCATAACCTATCTTGGTGTAGCTGCAATAGAGAACATCAATGTTGTTTGTATTACAATTGTGTGCAGGCCTTTAAAGTCTTAGTGTTTCTCCAAATTGTCAAAAATAAATGCTGGCTTAGAAGTAGGTCATAGGAAGATTAAACTGGGTTCCAGGTGAACTGGGACCCAGGTGACAGCATCATTATTGACAGCACAGATCAATATTAAACTCACTGTGTGGGCCATTAAAGTTAATTAATATTTAATTTGATATTATTATTAATGAACTATTATAGGTCATTTTCCAAGTTCTAGTAGCCTACACTAATCATTCCAAGCACTATGTGTATAGGCTACTATGCGCAACCACAAGTAACGTTCCAACGTCAAGTTCAGACCCACGCTTGTGTGTATGTTCTCACCCGGTCCCACAGTCTATAACGCAGGCCGGCAGATGCGTGGCCATCCCGTAGAACGTACAGTCAGTCGCTCCTGTTCAGTTCGATTCGACCCGCTAACAATAGCCTACATATATTAACAGTAGCCTAATACTCGCACTGATGCTAAGATGAGTATCACAAATAGGCTACTGTCACCACTGGCAGAAGCCTATAACCGGTTATGTTCGGCTGTGCTCGGTAAATGGCGCAGCTCAACAACACGGGTTTAATATCAGCGCGTACGTACGGCTACCGTATCGTTATTTAGGCTACCAGGGTAACCCTACTTTAAATGAACCCGACTTATATTGCTGTCTTCTGATGATAGTGCAATCCAATATTTCCACAGCTCTGACAGTCCTCTCCTCTGTCGTTCCTGTCAACGGGACGCACGCGCGCGCGCGTCCGTACACACGCGCACATAAATGCACAATGCAGGATGACTTCCTGTGTCAGGCGGGAGAAAATAGAAACGTTCTTCGGACACGGCCCGGTAACCGGAGAGGATGTGTGTGTCTGCGGGTGTGTGTGTGTGTGTGTGTGTGTTTGTGTGTGTGCGTGCGTACGTGCGAGCGCGCGCTCGTGCGCTAGTGTGTGTGTGCATGCTGGGTGATGGAGACAGGGAGAGAGAAAGTGGCAGTCACGTGGGTGCCCAGATATTTAAAGTCTGGTTCGTATTAATAAAACGACAGCTGCAGCTGGCATCTCAATCCTTCCCCCATCTCCAACTCTCCAAGTGGAAGGGGCGGATATGGGATAGGATCACTTTGTCAAACCATTACAAACGCACTAACCTGCACTAATGTATAACAGGGACGACTATATGTAGTCTACACCGCTTTGGCCCGACCTTTCAAGGTGGGTAATTCCAATACATACATGCACCACTTTCAGAATTATTATTATTATTATATAAATTATAAACATGCATTTTATAAAATATTCTAGTCAATTGCGATATAAAGGCCTATATTTAGATAAATAGGCTACTTAACTCTAACCTATTGTACAGTTCGAAGCCGACCGACAACCGAGGATAAACGTCAATAATGATAGACGAGTCAACAAACGGCCTTCCTTTCCTGGCCGCTAGGTGGCGACAAATACTAAGTCATATCATCTTTTTCCGACCTATAAAAGAAAAAACATCTTTGGTTGACGGAATTTGCGTTGACCGTTAAGTTATGATGTTTTCATATATGCGTTATAATGCTTTCTAATATTATTTTTAGAAGTACCTTGCTCGCTAAACACAGAATGTAATGTCACACATGACCTGGAAGTAGGGCAATGTCGCAGAACCCGGAAGTGTGTTTGATATAATTAAATAAAAAGCTGCTGAGATGGCCACTTCCATGGACACCGAGACAGGAGCTCAGGTTGGAAACATAACAACATTGTTGTATGCCCAATGGTTATGTCTGTATGCCTATTACCATACTTTAGTGTCATATAAAAAAAAAGTAGATTTTACATGAATGTATGCTACCAGTGGATGTAGCCGATAACATTCTACGACTATGCTTTGATGCAGTTGTAAGGATTATAACCACAACATTCTACAGTACACGCTGCACACACAGACACGCGCAGGCGCGCCATTAATGTATTATGGCGCACCTAATAATTTAGGAACTAATATTACGGGTTTATAAAAAGTACAACCTTTATACCACTTTTTTTTGCTTGCAAAATGGTTTTGGGAGTCATTATTATTGGTGACATGACCAACATTGATGTCATTTATACATTTTTTATAGTATATTAATATAGTTTACAGCAAGCATTTTATTTGAATACAGTCTGGTTTAATATAACCCCTGTTTCTATTCTATAAAGCTTGTTGCCAGGCTGGAAAGCCGGCGCAGTCTTAGAGACATCGAGCCACGTCTCTTCCCAGATGACAGTGGCCCAGATCATGGTATCAGTTGAATCCAAATTCAGTCCAGGTTGTCTGTCCAGTCCTTAATCCCAGTTGCAGTCCAATTCATCTGAATTCTCCCTATGTGTGTCTGGTTACTAGGTGAGGTGGTTGAGCTGCATGGCTTTGAAGGAACAGGTCAATTTCACATTATTCATGAATTAATTAATATTAATTTTGTTTTTGACATGGTATTACACACACCGCTGTTTATGATTGTTTTATAATGTGAGTGCATATGTGTGTGTTAGGGAAGACAGAGCTGCTCTACCATCTGCTGTGCAGGTGTGTGTTGCCACAGGAGGCAGGAGGCTTGTGTGTGGATGTTGTGTTCATAGACACAGACTCTAGCCTGGACCTGCTAAGGCTGGTTACCATCCTGGAGGCCAGGCTGACCACAGGTACACACACACACACATACACACACACACACACACACACAAATCATCCTGGATAATGGTATGAATCTGTCTCTCTCTCTTTCTATCTCTCTGTCCACATCTTTCTCTCATTCTCTCTCTCTCCCTCTCGCTTTCTCTCTCCTTCTCTTTCTCTTCATCCCTCTCTCTCTCTCCCTCTCTCCCCCTCCCCCCCTCTCTCTCCCTCTCTCCCCCTCTCTCCTTCTCTCTCCCTCCCTCTCTCCCTCTAGGTCTCTCTACTAGTACTGAACTGTGTTTAGAGGAGGCCCTGCGCTCCTGCCTGTGTCGGCTGCTGGTGGTGCATGTCTCGTCCTCCTCCCAGCTCCTTCTCACGCTGCACTACCTGGAGACCTCCCTCTGCTCCCGGCCCAGCCTGTCGCTGCTCCTCATCGACAGCATCTCCGCCTTCTATTGGCTGGACCGCTCTGGGGGCGGGCTCAGCATCGGCAAACAGGAAGAGAAGCTCCGGAAGTGCTCTCAGCTGCTGGGCAGACTGCTGAGGTGTGTGTGTGTGTGTGTGTGTGTGTGTGTGTGTGTGTGTGTGTGTGTGTGTGTGTGTGTGTGTGTGTGTGTGTGTGATGGTCTTATTTGTGCACATCAGTGCTTGTGAACCATATAGTGTCTGTATATAGGCTAGAGTTCTGAAAACGCTTTGGAACTACACAGACAATGCATTAGGTGTGTGCATGTTTGACCGGGTGCACATTGTCCAGTCATGTTCATTAAAAAGTAACCGCACTCTAAATGATGTTTTGTGAGCTTTTAGATTAGATAATAGGACTGAACTGTGACGAGACATGTCAGTGCATGGTGTTAATGTAGTAAATATTCCCATATCTGGATATTATGGGTTGAAAACCGTATATTTGTTTAAAATTGCCTAAGGTCCTTGATGGCTTCCAACCTTACTTTTCTTCCGCACGTGTGTCATCAAAATAAATTGCTGTTAATGGGGGGTTCCCTCTCAGCCCTTCCCCTCACTCAGCTCCTCGTCACATATTAGCATGTTTCAGAGTTGTGCAATGGGTGGAGTCAGGCTCAGAGCTGGGGTGCAGTCCCACTCTAATACACATTGTGCAGCTTATGCTAAATGTGATTATGTATGTCCTCAACAGAGGAGCTCAATGTACCCTGGTGCTGCTGTTTGTATACACAAGAGGTTGCTCACATTACATAGAAATGTTTAAATGCTAGATTTAGCAGTAAACTGCTGAAGGTTAGCTAAAGAAATGGCCTGAATAATATAAGTAAATAATCTAGATGCTTCAGGTCATGCATTTGTGTGTGTGTGTGTAAATATGTATGTGTTATCCCCCTCTGATAATCGTCTACTCCGGCAGGGATTACAGAATCACGGTTTTCTCCAGCTCGCATGCTGTCAGAAAGAGCTACAGGAATACAGCGAGCTCTAGTGCCTCCTCCTGGTCTGACTATGAACAGCCGTACCTCTGTCGAAGCTGGCAGCAGCTGGTGACCCACAGACTGCTGTGTTCTAGGTCTGGAGCCAACATGGCCACCGGAGCTCAGAAGGAAAACAGCCAGCAGGTTTTCACTGTGCACTGCACCTCCTCTAAGAGCAAGAGCTCTAGGGGCAGCTCTTTTTATGTGACTGATGGAGGGGTGGTGTTCTTGTGAAATGTCTCCTCCCATTATATCTGTAGACAGAAGAAGTCTTGTGCCACTTTATTCCTCAGTGTCATCTTCTAAATGGTTCTCGAAGTGGGATGAGATGCTTTTAGGGAATCTCAAAATGGTTTCAATTACATGTTTTGCTTTTTTTTTTACATACAGTTATAATTTAATGTACTTTATTTAAACATGCATTCAAAAATAAATGTTCTCTAATTAGCTATGAACCATGTCTTTTCAAGGAACATGGATAATAATGTTTGTATTTTTCTGTTTTCAATGTATAACTGCTGATCCTTTACACTGAATATTTACCTTTTTGAAGACACTGTTTTGTTTAAATTAGATTCGGGTCATATTAAGTAAATATTTATCTATAAATATTTAACTGTTTAGGCAGCTTTGTGTACTTGAGTGACCTTCTGGTTAATGTGTTATGACGTCATGAAAAGGCGACATGTTTACAGAGTTCAACATATCTCGTTCCGTACAACAGAATTAGACTGGTCTGCCTGCTCTGCAGTCTTAGCTTTCAGTTGGACAGACAGGTGCCTGCTTGTTGAAGTAGTTTAATACAATGAATGAATGAATGAATGAATATACAATTGTGTTGGTGTTTTTGTTAATTTGCTATATGAGAACTGTTGTACAAAAACCTGTATTTTGATTGATGTGCTTCTTGGACTAAAAGTTTATTAAAATTTTGTATTCAAATGTTTATTTAAAAAAAAAAGAAAACAAAATATGACCAACAAAACAAAAAACAAGACTAACCAAAATGTACTGATGTTTTGAGCGTGTTTTGTATACCCTATATTGATAATGCAGTCCAGTCTGTTTTACGAGAGGGGTATAATCCAGTTCCATCGTATTGCACAGTTCGAGGCCAGTGTGGTGATCCAGTCCTAGTTTTCTGTCAGATGACAGCTGCCGCCTCACTGGAGCAGCACTCGGTGGCTTCATCCGCAGGGTCAGAAACACTTCATAACACTACTTACAACAGCAGTCCAGCGCGCAATACAATAAACAAATATTTACACCTACATCGGTCTGAGTGTCTTGCATGTATCTAGCCAGTAACGATGCGTTGTAGAGCATCGTCTGTGCAAGCCCAGGTACACTGATGTTTATTGGACCTATTTCTCCTCCGTCGTTGACAGGCGGTGATGCGGTCGCTCCCAAACATGGCCTCCATGATGGAGCGAGCGCTTTAACTTTAATTTTCGCAAATTTAGAGATGAAAATCGTGCGTTTTCTTTCATTCTCACGGGAATGTTTCGTTGGAAAATAGTATGCCTACCCTATAAAACAGATGGTATATTTTGGAGAAGTTCGTCGTTGGATTTAAAATCGGTTTAAGTTGTAAAGCTGCAAAGCTGGAGAGGAAAAAGAGAATTGCATCAATTCCGTAAGAGCTTTTAATATTTCTTTCGACACTTTACTATAATGTAATATATTGTTTATGTAAGATGACAGCAGGGTATTCATATAGGCAATGATACTTTAATCGTGGTTAGAGAAAAGCTTCTCTGTCTGTGTAAACGCACTCGTAATAGTGCGCGCTAAGAACTAGCATGCTAATGCTAATGCTAGCAGTAAAGTGATCAGTTGAATACGGGGCGGTGCGCACGAGCCCGCAGAGGTAGGAAGCTGCCTGCTAATAGAGTTCGTTTGCGTTAATAATTATTAATAATAACACAATTGTGCACAAGATTGGGAGGTGTGTGTGTTTTTTATTGTATTTTTCGAAATTTCAACCCTGCATTACATCTACACACACAAAAATGCATCGGGGTGGTTGGCTGCGCTGCCATTGAACATATTAATCAGTAATAATGACTAATAAACTGGCCTTATGGTGCAGAATTAAGTTTGTGAAGAGTTGAATAAGTTATTGTTACAGTCGGCATTGTTATTTTTATTTATATGTTCTGTTTATATTTTTACATTATAACTGGATGTAAAATTCTGGTACATGTTACATTCATAATATATCACGTGTTTGCAATTATAGTAATCTTTTGTTTACAAACCAGAAAGAAAATTGAATTGGCAATTAATGTCTTAACAGGAACCAAAAATGTATCAAATAACTATGGCGTTTGCCCAAGTGGCAGATACATGTCCTACAACAACAAAATGTTGTTTACGTGCCTTCTCTTGAGTTAAATATTCATTAATAGAGATATAGTGAAGTTGATGCATACAAATAATAATTAATTTAGCAACTGTATACTTCTAACTGATTCACATAAACAATAAAATACATTGTATTTTCTAAGATGCCAATTATCTTTTCAGATCTGGAACGTGTAATACCAACATAGGACCTATTATTATCAGTCTTTTGATCAGTGTTTATTCTTCTCTGATTTCTCATCTGATTAGATTAAGGAACATTGCTCCAGTTGGTCTTGGATGCTTTGTTTTACTAATGTATTGTCTAGGCACAAGGACAGTTCCTACAGCCTTCAAACCAATGTAGGCTTACATTTAAGCCTCCCTAAACATGAGTGTGTTTTACTCAGATGGGTGTCCTGTATCTGAGACAGGACTCCAATCCTTTATCACACAGCGGCGTATGTGATGTGTGAGTATGCAGGACAAAGTGTGTCGTTTGACATGTCAGACACTCTGCGTCTGACTCTACAGCAGATTAGGCTTGAACAGGTGCCTACATCTTAAACACAAACCCCTAGACTCCCCTCTTCTGACTGTGGATTACACCCAGACTGTAAACCAGTCCTGACTATGTGCTTGTGCTTTTTGTCTGCATTTCTGAATTTCTGTAAGCCCGACACAGGGTTTCTAAAGGCCAAAACATACATCAGTGACAATGTTTAATATGCACACAGGCTTCTGGTTTTGGCCATTGCAGTATTCCTACTTTGCATTTTTCCATTCTAATGTATAATAATAATAATAATAATAATAATAATAATAATAATAATAATAATAATAATATAACTATACACATTCCAAGAACTGCACATTCTCCTAAAATGTGTCTATATACTTTGTCTACAGTACTTAAGTGGGAATTATGCTATGAAATTAAAAAGAATCTGGTGTTTTTAAAGCATTGTGATATATCTTAAATTTGGTTTATGTAAAATTAATGCTTATTTATGAAGTAAACTTATATTATCAAGTAATCTAACAATCTTTTGATGATATCAATCTTCTTTTTAAAAGCTAAATTTTTTTTAATGATCTTTAACAAACCCACATTGCATTTCAAGTTTTCAAAAAATACGTTATTAGAAAATTATAATGAACCGTAAAGCCTTTAAAGAGGTTGTCAACTGTTGTTATGAATGCATCTGTGGTAGTCCACGTAAGAACTACCCCTTCTTTACACACCCAAATTAACCACTAGTCTGAATATATACATATTACCTAGGGGTGTAACGGTTCGTGTATTCGTATTGAACCGTTCGGTACAGACGTTGCGGTTCGGTCCATTCAAACGAACGGTATGGTGCAAAGTTGAGCATAATGCGGAACCAAATATCAGCCGCGAGAGTTTCACACAGAGCCTTTAAACTGTAAGCCGTAGCTCAAATTAGACCCTCATTTCATGCTTTCAAAATAGCAGTGTGGTGAAAATGTTTATTGTTGGATCAGAAAAGTATGGTTTGTCTGCATTGT
>JAODOY010001006.1:0-13216 GCA_025399855.1 Forbesichthys papilliferus
TACAATTTGTTATAACCAACACGCCTGTTCTTTACAAATGTTTACAGATTGTAGAAAATGTATGTAAAACATGAGACCAATTCAATCAATTTTCTAGTGGGCTACACAGACCTTTTGGGAACATTAACAAGGTCCCTCTGAAGTCCTTGAAGGTTGTGAACATAATGTAATTTTATAGATCTCCAATGAACATTTCCAAACGTCTCTGAGTGGTGGTGAATGTCCCAATATATTTTGAATTTTATAGGCACATTTATAACGTTTCTGTAAAGTCATATATAGGTCTCAAATATCAGTCACAATTCAGACCTTTTTCAAACATTAGCGTCCCTCTGAAGTTCTTGAAGGTTGTGATAATGTAATTTTATAGATGTCCAGGGAACATTTACAAACGTTAGATGATTGTCAACATAAAATGCTACAATCACAGGAATGAAAAGATATTTTGTCTACATCAGGCGGTGTTATGTTTTTAACATTGGCATTCTTAGAAAGAATTCATGTTCTCAGTACGTACTCTAGACATTTAAATTATATTTGATATTCCAATCATATTTATAACATTTAAAGTATAAGTCTTTCACAATATTTTGATGTCACGTGACATTTAGAACTTGTGGGACTTACTGTAAACGTTATAGATATGATTAATATCACCAGTTTAACAAGGAAACATTTTAGATGTTAGTATTATGTCTAATATGACGTTATAGGCACATGCTGAGTTTAAAGGACAATTTATTACGTTATCTGTATGTACTCTAGACATTCTTAACATTTAGTAACTTTGGTGATATTATAGTCACATATATAACGTTAATATAACGTTAATAGTAAGTGCTTCACAAGTTCTAAATGTCATAGCCTGTAGTCCTGTATACATTTGAAACATCAGGACACAATGTAGACCAATTAGGAACCTTATTTGGTAGTCCTTGAAAGGTAAGGTATATTGCATCACTTTGCAAAATGCCAGAATGTTACATTTAAAGATATGGTTTGTCAATGTATAGCCTAATGTTGCTAAAAGATTAAAAACACATGAATCATATGCTATCTTGCTTGGCGTTGATGGAGAAAGTCTCAGTGACTCTCATACATTTTTCAGTGAAGGACTTGCTATAAACATTAGTAACATCACCTGTCTACATGTTCAACGTCTATAGTACATACAGAGAACCTAACAAATGTTCCTACATAGCACTGCCTACCCATAATGCATTGCGTATAATTCCTTACACATTTTGCTTGCTGTTGTTTATGTATCTAAGCAAGTAGGCCTAATTAAAATAGTATTTCTAAAGTGTGTTGCGTTGTTAATGTTGCTGTATGTTTTTACTGTAAACATTTCATGATGTCAATGTTATATTATTGACACCATGAGTGTAAGCTGTAGATGAATTAAGGTGATCCTGTAAATTAGATAATTTTTATTGAGCACTGCTTGGAATAAGCTGATGCTAAATTGAGGGTTTTGAGCTAATGCTATGACTTTGCATTGCATGCAATAAATAAATATCTGTTATGGCAAAGTAGTTTTATGGCTGCAGTAAAATCCCCCAGTAATAACTCGTACTGAGAGTTTCCAAAAAGTTGTTTCTGGAAACCAGTATGAATGCAATCTCTTTTGTCATTGGATGTATAATACCAATTTGAAATGTTATGCTTCCTACGTTCAGGAGTGTTTTAAGGACATCTCTTATGTTTGTAAATAACGTTATTTAGAAATTCTGGCACCCCCACATTTCCACGTCCTGAATAGAGCTGGGACGTAATTTTCGTAAGTCGGCACCACAGGTATGTAATAGGAACATTATTTTTAGATTTCATTCAACGTTACTAAATAACGTAAGAAGGCATATTGAGAGACCCCAAAAAGTAGTACCTGGAAACCACCGGGAACGTAACTGTTGTCATTGGACGTATGGCACCAACAGGGAACATTATACTTTCTACGTTCAAGAATGAATCAAGGTCGTCTCTTATAACGTTTGTAAATAACGTTATTTGGTGATTCTGGCGCCCCCACATTTTCACATCCTGAATAGACCTGGGACGTCATTTTGGTAAGTCAACACCACAGGTTCGTCCGTACTGAAGATGTTTCCATATAACTTTATTTGGACTTAATTTGGTACGGAAATAACTTTGCGGCAACTTGCGTGAGCGCATCAGCCAGGCTGCATTCAAAGAGTGATGCACATCCAATCAGCCACACGCCGGAGTTTAATCATCTGTGGAAATTTGATGTTGATGTTTGAGCCAGTGTAGTATCCCGATGTCGAGGGCCAGCGCCAATTACCAACCCGTGACACATGCACTAGTTAGCAAACATTAGCGAGGTAAAGGAGAGTTGAACCATAACACCAACCTGAACATATGTTCCTTCGTTATTTATATGTGAAATTACTAGAGGTTGAGAGGCACTGTTTTCATAAATAGAACATACTTTTATGCGCTATAATAATGCTTACCTAATCCTGTAACAATTTCCCTATTGTTTGAACGTATGAATAACTATTGTTTATAATCAGGCTTTGCTATCTCATAACTACTTTGATATCCCATATTGCTATGTCATAATTATGAGATACTATCTCATAATGACTTTGCTATCTCATAATTATGATGGGGTTTTTTTCTTCACGTGGCACAAATGGGCTTCCATAGGTAACCTAACATTTACATGAAAATATTTAACTAGTTTACCTGTTCAGTAGGAAAAAAGCCAGTTCAGAATCGCTCTGACTCCTTTAGTTCTTTCCATTGCTGAAAAGCTACACCTATGTTGATTCTCGTTTTAGCCCTGGTTCTGTCAGCTAAATTGTTTTCGTTTTCAGTCTTTCTTTTCTTTGGTTTCTTTGATGTGTAGGCTGTAGATGGTAATGGTGGAATCTTTATTTTAGTGGCTTGCTGATCAGCCATAGCGATGTGCACACCGAAAACATTCCCTAGCTACACATTTGCAGTGTATGTGATTGACAGGCAAGACAGATTCGCCAGACCAATCGGAAATGAGAATCTGATTGGTCAGAGACCTCGGGTGGCAGGTAAAACATTAAACTTAATTTATAGAGGCGGGAGCTATCAAACAGGGCAGATATTCTTACTGAGGACTTTACTCACTGATAGCTGATGGATGTCCATGACATTTTTAAGAAATTATACTACATTTATAGCTGTAAAATACTACTTAAAGCCACTTTAAACTAATTTCTGATATGAACAATGTTGATATAAAGCATATTTCAAACTTACCAAAACTCTTTAATACATTTCTTGTTCCTCGCCAACTCTGCGGCGTTAACTAAGACAGTTTATTTCTCGAAAAATTTGTTTACTTTTAGTTCTTCTCTGCTCTTCTCACGACGCACCTGCACACTTGCTCCGTGTGGCTGACTCGGCACAGCGAGTTACAAAATGTCTTAAAGGGATAGTCACCTCAGTAAATGACCAGTCGTCTTAAAGGGATAGTAGTCTATTTTGATTTTATTATTTTAATTTTAGTAATTATATTCAAATGATCTAATATTTATTCTAATGATGACTTTTATTTATTTAGTGGTACATTTAAGGTAGGTTATATCCCATTTATGAATTTTAATGTGGGTTACATAGTTCTTTATTTCTTATGGCAACCACAAGGCAATCGCGGATGTGCTCGTCCCGTTTACTGCAAAAGTCGCAATTTTCTGCTAACTCGTATAAAGCCCTAATATACATCTCTGCCTTTTCTCCCGCCTGTTGGTTCAGCTGATAAAAGCATGCCTGTTCATGTATGGCATTTCATTAAGGGATGAAATACTCATCAAACCTTTGTAACACTACATAAAAGTATTTTTCCTCATCCTCTCCAAATTCGAATGACGTGAAACTCTTCTCAGCTTCACTTCCCATCGCTTATATAAGTGAACTGACCTGAATCTCATCTTCATCCGGATTTAGTTTTGTAGCTAGCCTGAAGCGCTCGGGCATCTCGGGCATCTTGAAACCCCCATTCTGGCCATTCAGTGGGGCTGTCGACCTTGAATTCCGCTGGTAGGTTGAATTTGAGCATATTTGTAGTTCAGCTGTGATGAATATAACTTTCCCCGAAACACTCAATCCCACTTCTGACACCTTGTAATGTCGATTCGACATTTGTAAAATGACTGACATGAATCCGTCGGGTTCTACCTTTATCGTTGTCCTGTTTTCAGTACCACTCGTGTTCAGTCATGCTCTCCGGGTAAACTTCCTGTCTTAACCTTTATGACACGCGCTCTACACAACCACATTCGTTACATCTTCCCCCATAAAACATAATTTCAGGTAGATAAAACATTTTACTCAAACATGCCTTCAGGATGACTTACTATCAATCTTAGTTCTATCTTATAGTTCTAGTTAGATCTAGTTATCAAAACAAACCATATTTCCTAAACTATTAGTTTTAGATTTTTACTGACATGGCTACAAATTAATATCAAAACGGATCATATTTCTTAAACTGTTAGTGTAATAACTTCACTGACAGTACTCACCTTTTTTTTTTTTTTTTTAACGCAGACTTCGCGTGCCACAACTGTCAGTGATGTGTAAAGGAGGAAGGCTCAGACAGGGTATACAGTGATTACATTTGCAAAAGACAGCCTGCGAACCTTAAAGAAAGAAAGAGTGGTGAAGCGATTCAGCCAATAGTAACAATGTTTATGGCCTACGTCACAATCATACTTTTTTTTTTAAACGAGGAAATGCCAGACCGCACAACCTCTGCAGTATAGATTACAAATATTAAAAGAACAAAGTCAATCTAAAATTTTAAATAAAATATTTTTGATTTACATTACATATGACAAATTAATAATCCCATCAGAAAATAATATTTGTCATAAAATAACATTTCGATATCATTAAAAATCCCGTTATGCCAGAGTAAACATGCCTGTCCTGACCACATGTCACTGGTTTGTTTTTGTTTTTTTCCTTCTGAGGGTACATTACATTTACTAATCAAAGGATGTGACCATTCACAGTGATGTTGTCTTACCAGTTCTTGGAACTGGTTTGACTTTTGGCAAGGCCAAACTACTTGGTCTGTCAAGGAGCCACTATAAAGGGTGAGCTATTTCTACCTGCCAGACTTAAGGAAACAAAATACAAAAATAGTGGACTGCCAACTATTGCCAAATGGAGCTGTCTGAAAGAGGATCATTGTGTGAAGCTCTTTTCATTATACTGATAGCTATACACTTTTGGGTAATCATAAGTACCAAAGAATGCTGCGCCAGATACTTCCTTTTTTTGCTGGCAGCACCTCTATACCTATGGAGTTTTCCAGGATGTTATGGGCTCTTTCTTCTCTGTTGCAGTCTCTGTCTGTGCTATGCAATTTGTGGCAGAAAAGAGCTGTTGTCAATGCAAGGGAAAGCAGTGCTAATTACAGGTGAGAAAATATACACATACCATACAATCCTTTAAGTCTTTCTTTTAACAGCACCAATTTAAGCAAATAACACTTTAATGTCCTTGTTTAATGTTCTTGAATATGATCATTTACATTTTTTCACTGCAAGGTTGTGATTCAGGTTTCGGCCATGGTTTGGCAAAGCTGTTAAGTGACAAGGGAGTCATAGTATTTGCTGGTGTTTTAGACACCAGTGGCCCTGCCACTCAGGCACTTAGAGGACACGGGTGTCAGTGTTTGCATGTTCTCCAGCTTGATGTGACAGACCGCTCCCAAACAGAGAAGGCTTACCAGTTTATCCAGTCTCTGGTTGGTGAAGCAGGTGAGTTTTACCGTTGTTAGGATATGCAATCCTAGGCTACGTTCAGACTGCAATCCTTAATGCTCAATTCCGATTTAGTGCTCAAATCCGATTTTTAATTTTTTAATTAAATTTTATTTTTTTGTTTTGTCCATTACCTGTTAAATGTGGCACGTATCAGATTCTAGTGTGAACTGATGTGGTTCTGAAGTGACCCGCATGCACAAACGAGACATCACATGCAGCACGCTGCGCTGTGTCGAATGTAGGAAAGTAAACATTGACTGAGAACAACAAAGTCAACCTTACGGTCATTTTATAAGTTGACGTGAGGTGGAAGCCAGCGAATTTGTACAAAAGAAAGCCAAATAGCCGACTATTGTAGGCTACTAAAGCCTGTTAAGCACTCGCATGGAATATTTTCTCCGCCAGACATGAGGCAAATGCCCGCAGACTGCCAGTGGATTTAATCTGCCCATATTGGTACTGCATTGTTTCTGCGTTGATAGTGGGCATTGATACGTTCTGCAACAGTCAGGGCTATTGATACATGTGTGGGACAAAGAGGCAAGGTTATAAACCATGCAAACGTTTTTCTTTTAATTTATTTGTGTATTTCTGCTGCTACAATTTAGACTACTGTATTTATATATGTATACTCCTTGTGTGCATTATCCAAACACGCATTATTTAACGTGGGGAAGGAAGATGATCTGATCTGTGTAGAAGGGTATTGTGTGCAATGGTTAACTACTTCATTATTTAGCCTGCTGTATGTTCACTTGCGAGTAGGACTACAACTTCTCTCCTGCAGAGGTAACAAATGTCGACCAACAATGGCCATGAGTGAGCCTGATTACGCTAGCGACGGCGAGTCACACAGTGAGTGTCTATCTAGAGTGACGTCAAAGTTGCATCAATTCTGATATGACTGTTCAGACTGAGATTGCATTTAAAATAATCAGATATGTATCCGATTTAGTACCGCAAATGAAAGTGACACAGATCTGATGATCTGATCTGTGTGAACGTAGCTTTTGTCACATGATTGAAGGGTCAGACCCAGTGTAAACAGATTAAGATACATAAAAGGTGCTAAGTGTAATATGTTTAGTTTAAACATTAAAAAACCAACCAAAATAATCAAAATAGGTATAATAAATATCAGTTTTGATGATATGTCAAAGACCTGTACTGTACAACACACGCATTGTAGCGATATTTTCTAAAATATACAGCTGGGTCCGATCCATACCCTTATAATTCCATTTTGTACCTCAAGGGGCAAATTGAGTCACTATTTTCCAGAGCAGACTGCAGCCCTTATGAGATGAAGTATGCCGAGAGATAATCATGGACATTATAAGAATGGAGCTATGCTTGAAACTTCGTACTGGGCTCTGTTTCGTGTTCTGGTTCTGGCTCATTCGCCTTGCTTGCCGTAGTCTTTTCCTTTTTTGTGCTGGAGCTCTCTTTGCTGGCTGGCTGATGCCTGTTGTCTTTGGGGGTTCCTTTAGCTGCTTTCCTGCTTATGCTTCATGCGACAGGTTGAAGGGAATGTAGTCTCTGTACCATATTCTCCAAACCAATAGGGGTCAGAATTTCACCATAATATTGTGACATCATTAGTTTACCCTCAGTTTTGCTTTTATCGCATATTTCTCAGTCAATCCGCTTATGTATCCACACAGTCTAATTGTAACAGTGCAGGGTGAGGGCGAATGCAGACAGACGAAACACACACAAGTAGTCCTACATAAACAGGCGAGCCACTGCTTGGCATTTACTAAGACTCAACAATACACAGGGAATACTCGGAACACACGTGAACACAAATGCCAAACGCCAACAATAACCCACTTACTGAGAGTAGTCCTCCAGCCTTATCTGCCCTCACATCCACACGGCTGGGAGCAATCCGCTGATTGCACGTGTGTGTAGGGCTGGGCGATATGGACACAAAATCTGCTCTCTCATTGGCTACTCTAAAAAAGGTGCGCTTTAAATGCTCACTCCGTGTCAACTTGTGCAAGTGGAGTTAGTAGGCTGACATGAGCTTTCTCTGGTGTCTTTGCCCCTTTGACACTGAATGCACTAAATAACTCGTTCCTGAAAAAGTTATGAATAAACGTATAATATGTCGATTAAAAACAATTTTGTCAAATTTTATATCTCTTTAGAAAATATACAGATATAAATAAAATACAGGTATATCGCACAGCCCTACAGCGAAACACAAAAATCAGGGCGGCGTTTAGTTTAATAGTAGGCCCCGATCACACAGATAGAAACTTGTAGCCAGCAAAACCATTGGCCCAGGCAACAACTCCTGTGTGATTGGGGCTAAAGGCAAACAAACAGAAAACCGACAGTCCCTGTTTGCAATAATAGCAGTTTACTCACCAGTCCAGAAACTTTAGTCAGCATCAGGTATAATCCATTTATGTATAGTACCCCTCCTAATTAATCCGGTGAAAATAAATTCACTCATTGGCATTGGCACATGCCGGGGCATATCAATCGGGCTGTAACTACATCTTTTATAAACAAACTAGGCTATAGTTTCACTAGAACAATGTTGGTGTAATTAACAGATTCACCTACAATATTTTTTATAGCCTATATCCTGCATTGAGTATATTAGCCTATAGGCTTATTCACTCAGACGTACTTCACTTCCTTATGCAATCTGCCCTAGTTTTCAAATACTTTTCTATGAACGGATTCCAATGCATAATATTTTTTGTGTATGGAAAGAAATATTTGTTATTTACTTACAACAGTAAAGCAGCAGGATGCATGCAGGCAGTAGATATCAGGCACTATTCCTATGTGGACACAAGATCTAGAGAAGGCGTATGACCGGGTCCCCCAGACATACTGCTGGAGGTGCTGCGGGATTATGGGGTGAGGGGTTGCTTTTAAGGGCAATCCAATCCCTGTATGTTAAAAGCGAGAGCTGTGTACAGATTCTCGGCAGTAAGTAGAACTCGTTTCAGGTGGGGGTTGGTCTCTGCCAGGGCTGCGCTTTGTCACCAATCCTGTTTGTGATATTCATGAACAGGATATCAAGGCATAGTTGTGGTGGAGAGGATTTGCAGTTCGGTAGCCTAAGGATCTCATCGCTGCTTTTTGCA
Source organism: Forbesichthys papilliferus (assembly GCA_025399855.1). Classification (NCBI taxonomy): domain Eukaryota; kingdom Metazoa; phylum Chordata; class Actinopteri; order Percopsiformes; family Amblyopsidae; genus Forbesichthys; species Forbesichthys papilliferus. Next base: position 8,885 of record JAODOY010001006.1, read on the forward strand.
GATGATGCGGTCGTGATGGCATCATCGGTCCGTGACCTCCAGCACTCACTGGATCAATTCACCTTTAATGCAAACTCACCCTCTGTTGAATGAATGGCACTGGGTCTCTTGGTTTTCCAGGAGACATATGTACATGGCTGGTTTGGCCGGCGTGCCGCCACAAACACATCAGCCAGAGAGGCTGCTTCAGCAGCAGTCCTTGGATCGTGCTCGCGGACCCAAACCAGAAGCTCAGGAGCCAGCATCCTCAGGTATTGTTCCAATATGAGAACTTCACCAACCTCCTGGACAGTCTTTCCTTTGGGCTGGACCCATTTCCCATACAATTCCTTCAGCCGGACGTAGAGCTCCGTGGGGGTTTCATCAGATTCCACCTCAAGAGAACCAAATCGTTGTCGATAGGTTTCAGGGTTAATGGCATACTTCTTTAGTATAGTGATTTTAACTTTCTCATAGTCATAGGAATCGTCGACATCCATATGTACATAAGCGCTCCTGGCTTTTCCAGTAAGCAAAGGGATAAATCGAAAGGACCAATCTGTGATAGGTCACTGACATGCTACAGCTAGTTGTTCAAACGTTAATAAAAAATGTTCAACATCATCTGAATCAGTTCATTTTTCAAGTCTTGGTTCATGTGTAAACCTTTACTGACCGGGCTGGGAGCGATCCTGATAGGGAAGTTCTGGCATAACAGGAGAGGACTGTTGGGATGCTTCAACCACACCAGCCCGCAGGGAGTCCAGATTTGTCAAAGGCTGGTTAAGTGCCGGAGAAGTCCGGGCCTGCACCTCTGCTCCTGACATGCCGCTTCCTGACTGACATCACGTGCTTTTTGCTGTGCCATATGGGCACGGAAAATGTTTGCTAGGTCTCTAGAGGTTGGCTCCCGAGACTCTTCTTCTGCCATGTTGACCTCACCAAGCCCTATCTCATCATCTGTCTCCTGTTCAGCTTGCTCGTTCACTTCCTGTGGTCGGGTCTGCTCCCGACCTGTTGCTCGAATTCCTCTGGGCATTTTAAAATTATAACCTTCTACTTGTGCTCTATACTGGTCGATCCAACCACTGCCACCATATGTTAGGGACCTGGGGGCGTATTACAGAAACATCCTAACTAGCAAATCCTATATTAACTGTTTGGTCACCATGGTAATTCTAGTTAGGACCCGATTTAGGATGAAGGCCATTACAGATGATCAGTTCCTAAATCAATGTTCCTATCCTAACTTAAGATAGGAAAAGTGTATTACACATAAGCTGTCCTAACTGCCACTGCGTTAGCTAGATTAACGTAATCATACGTTGCCTACCATTAGCTATGGTATGGCCGCTCTTTTATTTGTCTTACAAAATCAGCTAAATGTAAACAGAAGGAATTTATTTGTTGAGAGGCTTATGGCAGACCCTACCAATGTTTTGCGTTTTGATGACAAAACGCTAGATACAGGCTACCCCGGGCCATGATCCTACGGCTACCGTACCTTGTAGCTGCTCGGCTACAGCTACCGTTGCCGAGGAGCTAGTACGGCTAGCTTTGGAGCAGCTGACCCGGCTTCTGGTGCACTCTCGGTTGTGGTTCAACTGTGACAAATACCCTTCTTTTTGCCAACAGAGACTTCCAAAGTGAAGTGGCCGATTCTGTGAAAATCACACAGCCCACAATGTCACAGACTTTTTTGCCTGCTCATTATTGTATGCCGATGTGATAATGTCAACAAGCCGATCCAAGCCCACTTACTTTGTCCTTAGTTATTACAGTAGCATTGGTGAGAAGTCACCAAAAAGAACATATTTTGATTTGTCGACATATCTAACCAACACAATAATGAATCTGTCTTAGAGTTAAGAGCCCGTCACTTTTCTTCAATTTTATTGGTTTAAATTAGAAATATATTTAACAGAAATGCTCCGTTAGATCATTTGTTAACAGAAGTCGCGTTCGTTGCTATGTAACAGACATTAATGTTGATAACTGATGTTGGATTGGGTATTTAGGATGTCCTTATCCGAGATACGATAGGATGAAGGATTCATTAAGTTAGTTAGGATTTGCTTCTGTAATACCAAATAGGGAGAAATCCTATGTTTTGCTTTCTGTAATATGCCCCCAGGTCAGAAAGGCACCAGAGACACAAGTAGAGTGCAAAAATATGGGTTTATTACCCAGATGGTTTACAGGTACTAATAAAACCAGGAGTGTAGAAAAATATTATATATTTAATATATAGGTCATAGCCTCCGTGCGAGGTCAAAGAGCAGGACATCATCCTCACAGCATGGTCACCCATGGTCACCACTTTCAGAACCACTCTCCCTCCAAAGAAAAACAGGGAGACTTATATAGAGGTCTGAGCCGACCAACATCCCTTAAGGGTGTCGACACATAATTTTACATGTACAATACAGATATTTGTATCCTTACTTCCTCACATTTCAGACACAAACCTAAGGTAGAGGTATGTTATTCATATTCTCCACTAATGAATACCTATACATTTAATTAATAGAACGATGTTAAAAAAATGAGCTCCCCTGGCAAACTGTAAGAAAATGGTATATCCCAATTACTACCTAGATGTACATAAGCCCATCCCATTCCTGGACACACCCTTTTGCCAAACCCAGGAAGTACTACTCACAGGTAACACTGAACAGAAATTAAATCTGAGTGAATTATAACAAACATGTTTACTCCAGCAATGTATGTGCATATATATTTATACAGTATATTATCTGCATGTATACTGGCCTTAATGTGAGGCAGGTGGTATGGCTTTCACAGCAGCCAAATGTAAAGCGGCTGGGATGAGAATCAGCACCACTAAATCTGAGGCCATGGTTCTCAGCCGGAAACTGATGGCGTGCCTATTCCGGGTAGGGAAATAAGTCCTTACCCCAAGTGAAGGAGTTTAAGTACTTTTGGGTCTTGTTCGCTAGTGAGGGGACTATGGAGCAAGAGACTGGCCGGAGAATCGGAGCAGTAGGGCAAACGCTTTACCGCACCGCGGTGACGAAAAGAGAGCTGAGCCGGAAGGTAAAGCTCTTGATCTACCGGGCAATTTTTGTTCCTACCCTCACTTATGGTCATGAAGGGTGGGTCATCACCGAAAGAACAAGATCACGGCTACAAGCGGCTGAAATTTGTTTTCTCAGGATGGTTGCTGGCTTTTCCCTTAGAGATAGGGTGAGAAACTCACCTATCCGTGAGGAACTCGGAGTAGAGCCGCTACTCCTTTGCGTCAAAAGGAACCAGGTGGTACGGGCATCTAGTAAGTATGCCTCCTGGGCGCCTCCTTTGGGAGGTGTTCCAGGCACGTCCAGCTGGGAGGAGGTCTCAGGGAAGACCCAGGACTAGGTGGAGAGATTATATCTCCACACTGGCCTGAGATCCCCAAGTCAGAGCTTTCTAATGTGGCTCAGGAAAGGGAGATTTGGAGTCCCCTGCTAAAGCTGCTGCCCCTGCGACCCGACTCCGAATAAGCGGATGAAGATGGATGGATGGACACAAGTTTCTTACTCGCCTTGCCCCTTGAGGTACAAAGTGGTATTACAAGTGTAGGGGTCATATACAATTATTATTATTATTATTATTATTATTATGAATATTGATATCCATAAACGGGGCACCACCCACTCAGTTATTTATACAATCCCTCAGTAATTTACCAAGGGTGTCCCGCAGTGAGTGGGATCTGCGGCAGGCGCTTTACCATCAGGCAGTCAAATATCTGGACCCAACTAAGTTCTTTTCAAATACAGTGACTCGTTGGTGTGCACACAATTCCAGCACTAGACCAGTTAAAGTTATACCAAAGTTAGTTTATTATAAAACCAGTAAATACAAATGGGGGTTTATACAATGCATATATCAAACAAACAGACATAACAATAGCAACAATCAAAACACAGCGATATAGACCTTCATGGAACCATGAAAATGAATTTAGGAGCTATTAGGAAGAAACCATATGGGTTAACGCAAGGGAACCAATTGGACATGAGGAAACTATGACCGCTTGGTCTGTAGAAACACTTCTATCCTATATTTTCTGTAGCTAGGGAGTTTACCACTGAGCTGGGGCAAAGACTAGGTTTGGAAGCGATCACAAAATGAAGAAAGAAAGAAGGAAACCTCTAAAGCAGCACAACACCATCTATTAACTTGAATTATTTTTACCTTTTTAAACGGAAAGGCGCTGTCAAGCAGCCGGGTCACGAGAGTTCTCTCTCTGGGCCGGTTCGGGCCTGGTTCTGGTCTGTTCGCTCACGTCTCCTGGATACCTCTCGTCCAGGCGAAAAGCCAATCGGATCGAAAGAGGTTCCTGTCCAC
>JAODOY010001007.1:0-13216 GCA_025399855.1 Forbesichthys papilliferus
CTGGCCTGGGAATGTCTCGGGATTCCCCAGTCAGAGCTTGCTGATGTTGCTCGGGAAAGGGAAGTTTGGGGTCCCTTACTGAAGCTGCTTCCCCCGTGACCCGACTCCGGATAAGCAGGAGAAGATGGATGGATGGATGGATGGCTATACAGTAGACTGAAGTTTCGTTTATATAGTATGCCAGGCTTACCGGTAGGAAAGGTAGTCTACCGGTATATCTGAATAAAAGTAAAACAGGTGTTAGTAGCCTACGGTATCCACTACGGTACAGGTACATACAGTAGTCTAATGTATGGTATACGTTAAGCACACCGTCGTGTCATGGACATGCTGCAAATGCAATAGCCTACTAATAAATGTAGATCTAGCCTACATCTGCCTCTCAAACAAAACAAAATTATGTAAATTTAAATCATACCCTGCTGTGCACGAACAATGCTGGTCTTGGATGATGTTGTCCCTTATCTCTCTTACTTTGAGATCTGTACACAGTCACCTCCAATGTAAGATTGTATCCCACCATACTTACATAGTAGAAATAGTAAGCCTTTCAAAGTGGACTGTTAGCTTCCTGGTCTGTATTAGCTAAAAAACGGAGAGGGTCGGGGAAACAGGCGAATGAGAGAAACATGCATTTGTTGCGTAGATTACTGCACACAGGTTTGTTTGGTAACACCCCTATGAGGATATGTCCAGCTACGTAGTATCAGCGAAATATGTAAGGCAAAGAACTGATGTTGATCACCAGTACGGTAGGCTACACAAACCGTAAGTAAACGTTTAATGTTCAACATTTGCAGGTGACCAAACCTGTAAATCTATTTTATGGTACAGTAACTGCAGGCTACCTTAGCATAAACACGTTGAGTCTGCAGGATAGGCATATTATCAAGAGTGATGTGCACAACAATAACTACATTAGATTATCATAGGCTATTGTTCAGAAACCGTTAACCTATCAGAAATAGGCTGCTTAAATAATGTTGTGTTAATTTACTTAACCTAAATATTGCTCAATGATAGACACACTCACGTGTCATACTGAAATTGTATTCCCTGCCGGAAATGGGCTGCGGGTCATATCATACAAAGCATTTAAGATTACGTCCGTTATAACAACAAAGATAGAAATATGTTAATTTGAATGTTTCTTGGTTAACCAAATAGCCTATCACTTTGTGTTGTTGCTAGCAGCTAGCCATCTATCTATCATTGCCCTGTAGTGGCAAAAACCGCTGCGGTTTCATGCTATGTAACCCTTCATTTATTAATGTGCTTATTGGTACATGGCTGGCAGAGATGGCTGCGATGTTGTGCTATGATATAATTTAACCGTTCATGAAATAACCTGCTTAGTAGATACAGTACATGGCTGGTTATCAAAACGTAACACCGTTCCTACACATGGCTGTATGACCAAGCTGCTGCTGTGTTGTTGACATGAACAACAATGAACTACATTCTGCCGCCTGTATACTTTACTGTAGTCTGGACAGCAAGGCAGAGTTAATGAGCAATATTAATACCTTGAACACACTGCTGAAATTAAACCATATGTGGTCTAAAACCCATAAAACTATGTTAAAACAGTGTTTGAGTAGCCTGCACCGGTACTAGCGGTAAAACAGTCAAAGCCTCACGTCAACACAGCTACGTGGAAGTTGGGGCCAGGTGGGCAGTGACTAGTTAAATTTAAAGCAACAGTCAATGAAATCAGACCGTTATCTAAAGAGGTGTTGTATGATGTGCTATTCCACATAAACTATGTGGTATTTTCACCTATGCTTGTCAACTACATTGCATTGAGAAGTCAAGGAACTGTGTCAACAAGTGAAAAATTGCATGAAATGAGTCCTTCAAGTCCTTTGATGGCTTTTAGATGAAATCAGGTCCCTTTGTTTCCAAAAGTTTTGTAAAGCCTCTTGGGAATGTCTTCGAAAGTGACAGCTGTCGTTGTTGCGCTGCTCAGCTGCGCACGTTTTGTCCAAGTTAGCAGCAGTAACTAAAGGAGGCGGGGCTTAGCGATAGATCAAATAGCCATGTTTGCTTTAAACACAGCCTTAATCAAATACCTTTTTCACTTCAGCAATCCAAAATCCAAAAGGGATGAGGTTGTTAAAAATGTTTATCTTTTCAGCATGCACACAGAACGTACAATTGGCGGACTGTGAGGAGATATTTGCAAATTTAGACGAAATTTGTTTTAGCTTACAATCGCTTACCAAACCTTTAACTTCTTGCATACTATGTCAGATTTGTTAAACGAAGAAAAGCTGCTTTGTGCTCTCAAACATGGCCAATGGTTAAAGGTAGTCAGAGGGACAAAAAGGACAACGAACCAAAATAATGATCTTATTCTGGCTTGGAAGCCCCTCTGCACTCCCTTTTTGTTTCCTTGGCTGATTGGCTGAGCTCTCTCTTAAAGTGACTTTATTCATTAAACTAATACATTTGTCATGTAAATATTTACTTGGTTTGCTAGCTGCCCATTCCATGTGTGTTATGATAAAATAATCTAGTCTTTCTACAGCCCTGACTCGGTAATAGAAACTAGGGCCGGGCGGTTTGAGCAAAAATGTATATCACTGTATTTTTTACCGTGATATACACGATATATTAAGGTTTTTTTTTTCTCCTCCATGCTTTTTATAGCTTTGTGGCCTAGGCCTAGATTCTTATCTTAGATCCATATTATGATTGAAAGGATGGACAGTATTGTACAGACAGAGATACAGACCAAATACAGTACACAGACCAAATAAACACTGGAAGATATGTCTTCTTACCGTTGCGAAATACTGCTCTCCAAATATCTCAACAACACAGAAGCACCGGTACAGTCACCCGCTTTTCTACAGCGACAGATGCATACATTCTAGCGAGTCACTAAAGAGCCTCTCCTACACATAGCTGATAAACTGTTATGCTATCGCTACATAGTCTACCAGCCTATCTAGCAAACACGCCAGCCGGTACACACACACACACACACAATGCCGTTCGACCATGTCATTCTATGTACAATTATTGCTGTTACATAATGTTGTGTGCCATTGTTCGCCATGTAAAAGAGAGTAACTTGTGGATAAGTTTGTAAGAAGGTTACGCTCAGTTAATTGGTCCCAACTCAATAGTACACTCTGAATAACGTTCCGTAGCGTTCTAGCATCCAACAATATGTTTGTTTCAGCTGTGCTATGGTATGGCAATATGGGAAAAATGCACACCGTATGGAAAATTCGAACCGGTATATCAGATAAAAACACTATACTGCCTACCCCTAATAGTAACACAAACCGCACAAAGCAACAATATCCTAGCCTTGTGTAGGGCAATGCTGCTGAGGGAGCATCCTATAACACTGAAGGGAGAGGTTTTGTTTTTTGTAGTTTCGTTTTTGTTTTGATTAAGCTCAAATATCAACCAGAATGACTGACTATACATTTAAGTCAGTGTGCAGGTGAAAGGTTAGGCTAGATCAAATTGGCCAATAAATAAGTTTGTGAAGTGAATTCATGCAGGTTTTACTTTGATACATTGCGTGGCTGCTGTATTTTGTAGTTTTTTTGTAGTATTTTGACTTAGTCACTGAAAAGGGTATTTGGTATTATATTTTAAAATACATTTTGATGTATTTTTTGCCAATCCCTGGCTATCTCTTTAAGAGATACGAGAAATAGCGACGTCATCACGTGATGTGGAAACCAATTAGACCGCACATGTATACAGTACACTCTACTATTTAAGTCTATAAGCCTGCACGAGACAGAGATATTGGAGTGGAAAGTTAACTTTCAATGTGCATGTATGTATGGGGTGAATTGGAATTAAATAAATATTTTTTTCTTTTCTTTTGTTTCATTCATTTATTGGGATCTGTTCTCACTATGTGCCCTGCCTGGGCGGAATATAGCCTATCCCATTTCTAACCATATCTTGTATTTGCAATCATTATCTGTGTTTACCACCTTAGGGTAGGTCCGTGCTCTGAGCGAATTTTATAGTAAGAATTGTTAATAAAACTGTTCTCACCCACTAAACACAACGTTGTAACAATGTGTGTGCGAACGTTGTATTTGCAGAGATGTTATAGCCACATTGCTCAGTTATCATCGAAGATAAAGCCAAATAAGATCTTGTTTCATCATTGCCCTTGCACCCATGCCTATCGTTTTGCCACATACAAAGAAAGCTGCAGTGTACATATGTACACAAGAAAAGAAAACTATGCCCGCGGAGTGGAATCAGCACGCTGGATATGCATACAGGAAATGCAGAGCTCATTAAAACACTCTAAAAGTACCGGTACTTAAAATATTGGGTATCGTACTGTTTATAATGGTAGGGTACCGCGGTACCATTCTAGTACCGGTATACTGTGCAACACTAGTTTCCCATGAACAATATTGCTGTAATTAAAGCTGGCCACACACTACAGGATTTTCAAATGTTAACAGATTTTAAAAACGTTTGTGTACTACAAACATAACGACCGATTCTACCAATTTGTTATATTTTTATCCTACATAACCACACGACGATTCAGTCAAGTTACAGGACCACACACTTGGCGATTATCCCAAATGATTTCAGAGTGGCAATTCCAGGCCTGGGATCTCACAGAAACTCGAAATGGTTATTGTTGGTTTTATTATTAGGTCCTCCGAAGGAGGAACCTATTGTTATTGTTGTGTATAGGGCAACAGTGGTGATCCAAAAGTTGCTGGTTCGATACCAGCTAACTCCTCACCAAATGTCAAGGTGTCCTTGAGCAAGACACCTAACCCTAACTGCAACCGGTGGTTGGTCGTGCCTTGCATGGCAGCAATCGGTGTATGAATGTGTGTGTGAATGGGTGAATGTGAGACTATACAGCGCTGAGTGTCCGGAAGGTTAGGAAACCGCTATATAAATGCAGTCCATTTCACATTGTTAGTTTATTATTATTATTATTATTATTACCATTATTAGGGGTCAAGCAGCGAAGCTGCTGACACCTATTGTTATTGTTAGTTTTTTATTATAATTATTATTCCGCCGGATTTTCAGGTTTCAGCATGTTCCACATGCAGCGTTTGCACGAAACTTGGTAGATTGGCAGACATTCACCCAATTAGGAAAAATCTCAAATTACAGCATGCCGAGATGAAATCTCTAGCGCCACCAACAGGTCAATGTTGTGTTTTTCAAACAGGCATATCTCCTGCCAGCTTTAATCTACAGACCCCATCCAGGAGTCATATGATAGCTCTTCTCATGCCCTACAACTTTGCAAGAGGCCATTTTGAAATAACTAAACTAGATTGTGCGCCATTTTGAATATTGTGAAAAATTGTTGTTTAACATCTCCTAGGCCATTTGTCCAATCTTAACCAAGCCAATGCTAGCCTTTTCTACAAACTACAATAAGCAAAATCTGATTAAAGAATTTTGAAATTCGAAACAAAATGGCCGCCACAGATTAAATGTATTGGATGAAACCTTCTTTAAACAGGAAGTGGGTGTATCTCTTAGTCGGTTAATCCAATCGCAACCAAATTTGAAATGCTCTTCAGAAGATACCCTCGCATGCTTTTTAAATTTGGCCGCATGGGGGCGCTATAACAAAAAACAAACAAAAAAAAAAAACACAAATGGTTACAGATTTTTTTACCGTGTGTCCGATTTTTACAAAACTAATGGCAATCCACTCGACTTCGAAGCCTTTATTTGCTCAAGAGAAAATACGATGATTGGCCAAAGGGTGTGATCACCACAAGTAAAGATTCGTCCAATCAGTTTAGGGCTCAGGGTTAACAAAGTCTCACAATCATGAATCTTTGTTCATCCAGATTGCTCAATAGATTGCTCAATAGATTGCTCAATAGCGGGTGCTACAGTCAGTTGAACATTACAGCTTTAAAATGTCAACAGCTACTGTAGTAACTGCAATATATCAATGAGCTTGGTGTCAAATGATGCAGCCCCTTGCGTGTGATGAAGATATATTGTCAAATGTCTCAAATATTTAAATTTCTGTATTACAGATTTAATGAAAAATATTTTTCTGTTTTATCATATGCCATTTGTGTAAATATCAGTGTGCATAGCTTTTTAGACTCCTTATAGCGCCTTGATTCAAATATGAAAAAAATAATGTTGTCCTAACGATATTGAACGAATGATCAATAACAATATTAACAGTGCCCACACCTTATTTGTCATGGTGGACCAGCTTACAAACCCAGTAAAGCAGATAGCATCAGAACACATGTCGACTGAGAAATTAAATGAATTTGCGTATTTCTTCAATGAAAAAATAATAGGTATTAGACAGTCCATTAGAACTACACAGTCCAACAAGGTTTCTGTACCGTCTCCACGACCACCAAGATGTAACTTGGTTACTATGTTGCATTTTACTACAATTGATCAAAAATCCCCAGAAGAAACAGTTGCCACAATTGACACAATGCCATCAGACTTTTTTAAAACAATTCTAAACTCCATAATAATTGGCCTACAGAAAATAGTTAATAGCTCTCTGCAATCAGGGATCCTCCTAAAAATAGCTGCCATTAAGCCATTAAAAAAGAGAACACTGGATGCATCTATAATGAATAATTATAGACTTGTATCAAATCTACCTTTTATAGCCAAGATTATTGAGAAGGTTGTTTACAATCAACAGCAATTTTGTGACTTCAAATGGTCTCTTAGACAAATTTCAGTCAGTTTTCCAATCTCACCACAGTACTGAAACAGCACTGATTAAAGTTTTAAATGATATACGGCTGAATACTGATTCGGATAAAATAACAGTTCTGATTCTATTAGATCTCAGTGCAGCATTTGACACTGTAGATCATAGAATACTTATAGATAGGCTGGAAAATTGGGTAGGCCTCTCTGCGACAGTCCTCGATTGGTTCAGATCTTATCTAAATGGCCACAGTTACTTTGTCACCATTGGTAATCATGAATCTGATAGGGTGGCTATGACATGCGGAATTCCACAGGGATTAGTTCTGGGGCCGCTTCTGTTTAATCTTTATATGCTACCTCTGGCCCAAATCATAAACAATAACATTAATCACCACAGCTACGCTGATGATAACCAAATATACATAGCTCTCGAACAGTATGATCACAGCTCAAAAGACTGTCACTGTATACAGCACATAAATACATGGATGAACCAAAACTGTTTACAATTGAGTCAAGATAAAACTGAGATCATCGTGTTTGGCAACAAAAATAAAAGAACAAGTATTGTGGACAGTCGGGCCCTAAAAACCAGAGAGCAAGTGCGTAATCTTGGTGTTCTGACTCAGACCTCACATTTAACAGTCATATCAAAGCGGTCACCAAAACAGCTTTCTATCATCTAAAAAATATAGCTAGACTCAAGAGCGTGGTATCCCAAAAAGACCAAGAGAAGCTCATCCATGCTTTTATTTCTAGTAGGATTTATTACTGTAATGGGCTCTTAACGGGACTCCCAAAAAAGACTGTTAAGCAGCTGTAGCTCATTCAGAATGTTGCTGCTAGAATGCTAACCAGGACCAAGAGAACGGAGCACATCACTCCGGTTCTTAAATCGTTGCATTGGCGTCCAGTTAGCTACAGCATAGACTTCAAAGTTGTGCTTTTACTTCATAAATCTAAGAATGGGTTAGGACCCGAATACATTTGATATGTTTGAATACCAACCGAGCAGGGCTCTTAGATCCATGAACACAGGTCAGTTAGTACAGCCTAGAGTCCAAACGAAACACGGAGAAGCTGCGTTCAGTACTTATGCTGTCCACATTTGGAATAAATTACCAGAGGATCTTAGACATGCCCCAAAATATAGCAATTTTTAAATCCAGGTTAAAAACACTTCTCTTCTCACGTGCCTATGACTGAGAATTTTTACTTAACCATACTGTTTATCCTTATATGTATTTTAGGATATTGTAATTTTAATTTCTGTGGAATATTTGGGTTGGAGTCCAGGTGGGTTAGAGTTCCACCAAATGCCTGAGTTGGCGTCACGGTGGGTTAGAGTCCCACCGAACGCCTGGGTTGGAGTCCCGATGGGTTAGACTTCCACCAAACGCCTGGGTTGGAGTCCTGGTGGGTTAAAATCCCAACAAATGCCTGGGTTGGAGTCCCTTATGGGTTAGAGGTCCAACAAACACCTGGGTAAATAATTTGGGAATATTTGGGCTGAAGTTCCTTGTGGGTTAGAATCCCACCAAACGCCTGGGTTCGGAGTCCCGGTGGGTTAGACACCCACCAAACGCCTGGGTTGGAGTCCTGGTGGGTTAGAATCCCACCAACAGCCAGGTTTGGAGTCCCGGTGGGTTAGTATCCCACCAAACATAAATAATTTGGATGGAATATTTGGGTTGGAGTCCTGGTGGGTTGCCTGGGTTGGAATCCCGATGGGTTAGAGTCCCACCAAACTCTTATATACTAATGTTTTTTGTTTATTTCGTTTTTTATTTTATGGCTTTTACCTTCATTGTTTCATTGTTCATTTCATTTTCATTGTTTCTTATTTCTTTTTGTTTAATTGCATTTCTTCCCTTTATCGATCGTTCAAATGTTTTTAACTGTAAAGAACGTTGAGTTGCACATTGTGTATGAAAGGTGCTATACAAATAAAGTTTATTATTATTATTATTATTATATTACAAACACACCCATTCAGCCCTGAGCCCTTTGAATGCAGCGTTTTTTGTCATAATGTTAAGACACTTAATATTTATTTTTTATTATTATTTATTAGGTTGATTTATATTAAATATATCCCTATGCAATATATTGGGAATATTTCTGCACCTTGTAACCTCTTTCCTCTCTCTAACATTTTATCATCTCCCATTGGTGCTTTTTAGTTATGCTTGTCTCTGATTGGCAGACAGCTTAAAACGCTATAACTCACCATTACTCCAACAGAGTAGTTGGGCACATAATTTAACTCTGTAAGAAGTCCTCTATCCCTGATTAATGCTTTTTAGCCATGCTTGTTTCTGATTGGCCGAGAGCTTACATAGCTATAACTCACCAACCATTACTCCCAGAGAGTAGTGGGACACATCATTGGACTCCGTAGAAAGTTCTCTATCATTGTTGGGTGCTTTTTAGCCATGCTCGTTTCTGATTGGCCCAGAGCTTAAAAAGCTATATCTGTTGGTCATACAGAGTAGTCTGACACATATTCGGATATAAGTAAGGATTGCTCTATCGTTGATTGGGATTTTTAGCAATGCTTGTTTCTGATGGTTCAGAGCTTTAACGGCTTTAACTTGCTAACCATTTGTCATAGAGAGTACTAAGACATGTCTTTCGACTCGGCAGAGAGTGCTCTCAAAGATTGTTGATATAGCCATCAAAATCTTTATTCTAATCAATTTCACCATCTTACTTTGTTTCCACAGGTTCTCTATTAGGCTAGTGAATACATATAGGCTCAGTTTTTCATATTACAAGGAGAGAGGGTAAGCAGGACTAATCTGTTATATTTATGTCCTGTCAGACCTCAACACCTAATGCACTTGGCAAAGACATTCATGTAAAACATGTCTATGTGGAAAATACATATCTTTCCTCCTTCGAGGTCATCCAATCAGACTGCTGTCTGCTTGACGCCTATCAACTCTGTTTGCAGCTTTAATAATAATAATTATATTATTATTATTATTATTATTATTAGTATGTTAATGAACATCATTCATTAACATAAAAATTAGAATACCATACAAACTACCTGATATCTTTTGCTACAAATTTGCATGATGATAGTATATAGCTGTCTCTACCATGCCATGGAAAATTATAATGATATGAAAATAGGGGGTGCTACAGTACATGCCCAAAAGTTTTGAAATTGAAATAATTTTCATTTGAACAATGATGAAAATAGAAACTTGCTACACATGCATAACTGATTATAAAGTCTGCCTAACTAGATTTTTCTGTACAGTGACAATTTTGGACAAAATGTAAAAATCATCTTAAAATATACCGTAATTCAGATTTGCACAAACTTGCAACATATGTGTAGAATGCATTTCTGAATAAAGTATGTTAAGATAAGATAATGTTAAGATAATGTTAAGATGATTAAATGATAGTAAGATGGTAGAAGATATGCATATTTTCATGTAGCAACAAGATATGACCATCATTAACTGTGCATGAAAAGGACATGCCCTAGACTGACCATGTGAAATATTTAATTCATATGTACAAATATGAGTAAAACACACAATACATTGCATGCTTTTTGGCTGAAGCTAATGCTAATGGAGAAAAAATGCTTTTCATCATGACACAAGCCTCTTATCCACTTGAAACTTGACATGCATATAGCTGACAATTGTCTGAACATTTGCTGACCAAACCACACCCTCCCAAATGTAGCACCTAGGCTAACGAAAGCTACATGTTGGACGCTCCATATATCGTACAGTTAATGCATTCTTGTTTAACCCGTGAAAAGGAATATTTCCTGTGATTAAATATACACCTTCCTTGTGAGACATAAACTCAACAGTTGAAATGATTGACTGAGTCAATCTGAATGCTAATTGAGGCATAGTAGAGTCTGCTCATTATTATGGAGGTGTATGCTAAATGAGAAGTGATGATAATTAACATGTATTACATGGTATTATTATAATGTTAAATATACAGTATATGTCCATATATTCAAATGATATGACTGCATGATAACACTGAATCCATACTTTGAGATCTGAAACTGCACAAATCCATTATTTGTCAGAATGATCAATACTGCAAATATCTGTAAACTTTGACCTTCAAAATGATGTGCAATAAGATAATGCCATCTGATTCTTCATGCATTAAAGGTAAAATCTGTAGGCTTTTTTGGAAATGAATGTAGATTATTGGACAATTCAAGAATTGTAATAGAGGCTGCATGATCCACGATGAGCAGTATGTTGAAAGTACTGATATGTCTCAGAGGACTGCTCCAGTGTTGCTTGCAACCCTAGTTATTATTATGCTATGATATTATGAACCCAAAATGTGGGGACATCAAACATAGGTAAGAAAGCGATTATATTCTAGAGTAAATGGTATAGGCCATCAAAAAAAGGTTTAAAACGTTTTTGTGGTTTTTCAGACAAAATTGATATTTTATACCGTGCATACATCATTTTAATTAATATAAAATATTTTACAAATAATTTGAAAACAAAAACCCACCTGTTATACTAATATTAATGATAGGGACAGGCCTATGAAATGCTGTAATTTTGTCATTTGTAGTTATCACCCGATGAATCAACTTTCTGGTTTTTCCGGCTCTTTACTATCATATCGACTTTTAAAAATGCACAATTAGTTGACCACTACTATACACATGTACCATAGCAGACTAGGAGGTTTTTGTAAAATCACATCTTTTTGCATGATATTGCAACATGTTCAATCAGAATGATAATTGTCTCACCTCTTAATGGGACAGGCCAATTGTTCTGTAATAAGGAGATCAGCTATGATTGCTTGCAGCCCATCAAGATTTGCTTCAAACATCCTGACTGGTAGTGGGCGGCAGCTTGACGGCCTCTCTGAATGGGGACAAACAGTAATGATTTTAACAGCAGGCAGTGTAAGTATGATGTCTTTCTGGCTACAAGGTCACTAAAGTTGAAGAGAATCCTATAAAGGGGCTGTGCGATTTGACGATATCTATCATGACGATAGAACATAATATAAAACTGTAGATGTTTTTCTATCATTAATATCGTTGTGATGAAAATCACATTACTGCAATCATTTTATTTATTTGGAGTCTGTCCATATCTTACGCAAATTACGTTAATACATTACTCTTGGCTATTTACTGCAAAGCTTTTATTGCACTTACAGTAACATAAATTCAGTTTTCATCAGCTCTCCAATGCTGTCTCTCTCCCCTGCGCCTAGCTGTGTGTACAAGTATACTGTGTGCAGGGCTCGTCCAAGGCTTGTCCAAGACAAGTCGATTTTTGAAGGGGAGAGTGCAGGAGGATTTTACTTGCCCAACTGGACAAGAAGCCCAATTAAAATGTAAATAATGGAAAATGTACCTTCAGTATAGACAGACAACTGTAACTTGTTATGTTATTTTAATTAATTATTCCATTTTAAAATAATGTAGAGTGCCAGTGCATGCACCATAATAACGCTGATTCCACCGGTGTGTGCGGCGCATTCTGGCTCCGATGTGGGTTTGTTCTATTCTCTCCAGACGTCAAATTACCGGGAGCATTTCAGAAGCGGAGCGCAGCGAGGCAGATGTATTGGCGAGATCAACAAAACTATACTACTTTGCCTCTCCGATTTCGTTTTTAAGGACGATAATTAGCTTATAGGCAACTCATTTCAACTCCCAAAACTACTGTAATAAAAACTCCACACCTTGTACTTTTTAGAATTGTCCTTAATAAGAAACTATAAAAATGAACCTAACTAACCATTGTGTTATTCTTCTCACTACATAGTAAAATGGAATTCAGATGTCATTCAGACGTGGTAAACAATGGCTTATTACAACGCTTTTATACCAGGCAAATGCAGTCGTTTTATTTACTGACCACTACAGTCACTTATGATTGAGATTAGTACAGTGTATTTGCTGTACTAAAGTATTTCTGTCACGGAGAAAATTGTTCAAAAATTCAGCGACAGTAGACCTAGCCTATAAGGTTATACAGAGCTTAAACACACGTTTGAAAAGCATGGGTAGACCTAAGCGATCGGGAACATGTGTTAGCGCAGGCTGATGACTTGACATTTAATAGAATGAAATATAACACAATATGCATGATTTGACTATTGCAGTGTTTTATCTGTTCACTGGCAAGCTTGTCTGCCGATCTCCACTATCATTCAAGTAAAAAAATGTTCCGCTGTATTCGGGGGAAACTTATTAATTGACTTCAAAATAAAAAAGCTCCGTAAAATACACTAATAAATCTACTAGTCTCATTTTAGTTTACATGTAGCAGGTTAGTATAAATTATTGTCAAATATTCAATTTAAATAATCAACTATAGGCTACTGGTAACTTGTAAATAATCCTTAGTCCATCCATCCATCCATCTTCTCCTGCTTATCCGGAGTCGGGTCGCGGGGCAGCAGCTTCAGCAAGGGACCTTAAACTTCCCTTTCCCGAGCAACATCAGCAAGCTCTGACTGGGGGATCCCGAGACGTTCCCAGGCCAGTTTG
>JAODOY010001008.1:0-13216 GCA_025399855.1 Forbesichthys papilliferus
AGTCCTGTGTCGGTAATTGTTGATGTTAGCTGTCAATGTCGCGTTGTTCCCTGTGTTCTTGCCTTTTGTTTCTTTTTGTAAATAAACCTTCTTTAGTTTATCTACGTGTCTAGCGTTTGGGTTCGTACCTCCGTGCAGCGTGACAGTTACGTTCAAAAAGGTCCATACAACCCAATCCAGTAATATATTAGGTCAAAACAAATAACTTTGTGAATAAACACATAAACACATAACTGTTGATTGACACCTTCATTGACCCATTACGATCACCCATGGTCGATTCTCTGCCTGCTATAGCCAATGAGAGCCCTCATTGTAAGTAAGTGCCAGCCTCTATTCTTTCGTATACAGACCAAGAGCAAGTTGCAGCCAGCTGTATTGATGACCAGTGCATCGTGTAGCCAATGAAATGGCCTTGAAAAAGATATATAGGCAGTGGATGGTCACTAGGCGAAATCTTTCTGCGTAAAGCTTACTTACATGTTGTTGAACCTGGTTTTGTGCGTCGTGCGCAAGTTAGTTTTTAGTGCGTAAAAGTTAGTTTTGATGTGACAACAGCGACGAAGATGGCTAAGAAGACTAAGTAAACTCTTCAAGAAGCAGTGGAAACGTGTTTTCAGTGTGAAAGCGACTACCCGGTACTCCGAAAACACGACGGCGGAGGAGGCTATATACTCTACTCTCATTCAGTAAGTATTTCATTATATTCAAACTTATATTATATTCTAACATAGTTAGGCGTTTGTAAAATAGCGCTTTGTTTTACTGTGTGTGTCTCGAGTTTTCAGATCAGCAGGATCGGTGTGTGTGCGTGCGTGTGCGTGCGTGTGTGTGTGTATAACATATATGTTAGGTGTTTGTTGGTAAAATGGCTAAGTTTTGAAAATGAATATATTTTTATATTCAGGTTATTATTGTTCAACAAGCCAGAGGATTCCCAACACTCCAGAGAGTTGCAGGAGAGGTAACCCATCCATCTCCACCCCTGAGCATTGCAAGTAAGGCCAGAGGTCAGGGAAGGGGAAGAGGCAGATGCAGTCAAGCTTGTGTGTCAACCTCACTAAAAACAATTATTGCAAATAGTTTGCTGTGCTACTTTCAAATTAAAATAGATTTTTGACCTTATCCCTTGTTTGACTTTCATTTACAGTTTAGTGATTTTTCCTTATGAAATAAAATGTGTGTGTTTATAATTAAGTTACTGTACAATACTGAATATGTGTTACCTGTAAGTGTCACATTTTCATTGCAGACCAAAATTCAAGAGTAGTAGCCTTTATATATACAATGGTTACCAAGTGGCCATTTGGAGTCTCCAAGTGGCCTTTTGCAGTCTCCAAATGGCCTTTTTTGAAAAAACACCTAAACATATCCTTACAAAAACATGTGTACACTATTCCTATTATGTGGTATTGTTATAACATTTGGACTAGGTATGGCTTCATGCTGTAGCCCCATTGTGTTGTCCTGCTAATAACTCCCAGCAATAATTATCTGCAGGCACCTGTATACAAACATTTTTCAGGCAGAAATGGAAATGTCATTCCTTACAGTGTGTTCCAACATCTAATACTCAATTTCAGCAGCACTAGCAGCAAATATGTCTATTGTGTTAGAAACTTCAGAGTGACAGCTTTCAGAGAAGACCAAAACCATGCATATACTCTACAGGGTTCAAGAACAGCATTCAATTTACTTCAGTTATCCCTAACATAGGCGTTTTTATGCAAATTTGACAGGAATTTTAAGGGGTTAAGTAAAATGTAATGGTACTTTAACTTGAGTAGAATCATTTTGTACTCTTTCCACCTCTGCCTGCCACTAAACTATAGCCTTCAGACCATCCTGATCTTGCCAGTCTGGAGAGCTTGGAAATCGTTGTTTCAGGCCAGTAAACCTAGTGTGTGGCCACTGGCCAATCAGCGTCATAGTTACTACGGGCGTGGTTTGACGAAGACGACTTGAAAACAACTTGAAAATGACAATGTCGGGTCCTACAGAGGTTAACGTAGATGCTGCATTATAGCATCAGTTTTATTGGAATATATTAGAAGAGTAAAGTATTTTATCAATGAAAAATACGTTTTTACTCTTCTCATGACCTGACTTCTACTGCAAGAGTGGCTAACAACAGGCTCTGCTGGTTCACAGGTTTGTTCAATCACCTACATTATTATACCTGTCTGCCCTTTTAATACAGTTTCAATTAATGGCTCCTCAGATGGATGAGGACACAGACACCGATACATCTGGCATATCAGGTTAACTAAACTTTCCCTAGACATGACATAAGCTTTTGTAAACAGCAGATATTCCTAATAAATTGACAGCAGAAAAACACAGGCCGCCCTTCCAAAGCCAAAGAAAGTGATCAGATGCTGTCAAATATGCTCTCAGCTTTACATGCGTTATCTTAACAAGTCAGCAGTCCTGTCCTCTGCTACTTCGCGCTGTGTCCTCCCTGCCCTTCAAGCGATACGTGGGCCGGCATCTTTGCCAGTGATTTGGCTATAATATGTGTTGAATATTTCCGGATATAGCTTTTCCTGTCACCACTGATTCAGTAAGCGTTCCTATTTCCATCCTAACAGGACATCTCATCCCTTAACTCACACAGCACCTTCCCAGAAGTATCAAAGCTACGCCACCATTTAGCCTACATACATACAGTATGATGAACCAAATGTGTCAATAAATTGGCTTACCAAATTACAGCACATCTTTCCATTACAATTAATAACTAAATTGTCTTAGTGATATTGATTGAGTGTTGCTGTATACTTGCTGTGGATAGCACAAACACATCCCATGTACGCCATAGAGGAACAACACACCCTGCCAGCACGCTACATTTCAATCTTTTCTGAGCTAAAACAGGTGTACAGGAAGCAGCATTATGGGAAACGGAGTCTCCCAGGAAGCAGTAATATAGTCTATACATGCAAGTGGGTTGAACTCCTGCAAACTAACGTATGAATAAATGATGCAGGCCTCTCATTCATGAGCTAAGTGCCTTTTCAGCTGAAGACGTGTGTGTGTGTGTGTGTGTGTGTGTGTGTGTGTGTGTGTGTGTCATCTTACTGCCCCCCTTCAGTATCAGAATCAGAAGCATATATACTTTTACAGAAGGGCCTTGAGATTTAACAATTTAGAGGCCATTACAGACAGTACTGAAGGACTTGAAGGAGGTCGGTGGAGGACAAGGGGTTAATGACACCACACAGACAACTTCATGTTATCATTATGAATAATGTAAAACAGCTATTTCTGGCAGATAAGCACTAGGTTGCAGCAAATACAATGTCTGTGTGTGCACAATAGACCTCGCCAGTCATGTCGTCACGCGAGTCTAAAATTCAAAAGTGAATAGGATTGCAGAATGGCATTTTTCTTATTGTTTCAAATTGAGTTATGTCATGCTCCAGTTTTATTCAATGCTTATAAATTGAGCTTTTGGCATACATTTCAGTTATGTTGATGTCTTCGTTTTCAAGTTATATGCTGTTTGCTAACTGCAAAAGGAAAAAGTCAACTACCGGCGCAGATTACACGCGTCACAGCTCGAAAGGTTTAAATAAAAGCCGGTGGCCTCCATTTTACCTTTTCGTTTCTAAAAGCAAGCTACACTATCCCTTCATTCTAATAACAAGCTACACTATGCCTTCGAAAACGTGTGCAAGCTAGTAGTAGTAAGTATTTTAGAGTTATTTTATAGTGTTAATATAATATAATATAATATAATAAATACATCTTAGTGAATATGAATCATAGTGTTATGAAAACATAGTCAAAAAATTAGAATGTGTGTGCTATTACATAACATTGTTTACATGTTGCTGGATTGACAAAGTGAAAATGATTATTATTAATAATATTGCTAGATTAACTGAAGATATTTTAATGTGTTATTTCTTAGCTTTTGTGTATCTGACACCAACACGTGATACAACCTTTTCCTTATCTCATAGCTTGCCCTAACAAGCCCTGAAACCTGGCCTTGAATTGAGCTGAACTGCTCTACATGCACAGATTAAAAATGATTCTCCCCCTTTGATAAACTCTTGATCATCCTTGAAAAAGGAAGCAAATGCTGTAAAACTAATACTCATGCTCTTACTAATGTAAGTTGCTAATGTAAGCCCATCACAGTCCCTCGAGTGATCCTGGTGACGTATTTTATATGCGCTGGAGCAATAAAATGCTTGCTTTGACTACTTAGCAGTCTCGAAATGTGGAAACACCAGTAGTTTCCAGTGGGACTATGTTTCTTTGACAAAACAGGTACGTTTTCAACATATGAGTTAATCACAGGCAGGTAGGGAATAATATAAAAAACCGCATTTATTTTTCTCATAGGGAAAAACGCTTAGACCCAGACGTCTTTATATGGGCATAATGACGTACAACTGGCGAGGTCATGTGTTTGCTGGCTAATTCATTAGAAGTGGTACAATACACACGCGCCTCCGTACACACACACACACACACACAAGCATTCACCAGCCTTAATGGTGAGCTCTGTAAAGAGGGGAGTGTGTTTCGTCTGATTTGAACGGTAAGGCTTTTTAATGAGAAGTGTGTGGTAGTCATGGTAGCTAATGGCTCCCCTTGTGCAGCACAGTCAGTAATAATTGTAGCAGGAGCTGTGGTGATGAAGGATGTTTTTGTTAATTCTGACCTGCCTGGAAAGCTAGTGGTCAAACCTTTTACTGCTCTGATTGAAGCTTTTACATGTTTTTGTTTATAATATTTATATTGGTTTTGTATTTTGTTGATACAGGCTTCATTAAGCCTCTAACGGAGCCCAAGATACAATGTACAGTATAACTTTAGGGTAAAATTATATTGAGCTAGCCTACAATGAGTATGTGTGGGAAGGGGGTCTAGTCAAGGCACTTTATTTAAAGCACATTTAAAAACAACCAGTGGTGAGCAAAGTGCTGTCCGGTTATGCAAAAAAATAAAATAAAACAAACAACAATAAGTAACAAATAAGTCCCTAAACTGACTGGAAAGCCAAATAATAACAATATATTTTAAGACAATATTTAACTGTCTGAGTGACGGGGGATGATCTGATTAAAATGGGAAGGCTATTCCACAGTCTAGGGGCCACAACAGAAAAGGCACAATCGCCCTTTGTTTTCATCCTACTGTGGAATAGTTAATGCGATTGGTTTGATGATCTAAGGGGCCTAGAAGAATGGAAAGATGTGAGAAGATCAGTAATATAGAGGGGAGACAATCCATGTAGTGCTTTAAAAACAAGAAATAGTACCTTAACACTAGAACTGCCACATAGTAAAGTAAAGATTAAGTGGTATTAAGTACCGTAGCAAGTTCTCCCGGAGAACAGAAAACAGAAAATCCTATGGCGCGCCAAGCACATGGTACACCGTCTTGATTTAGGTAGCATGTAGACAGAAAGACGTGACGGCACAGTTTCGGTTTAACAACCCGAAAGATTAGGGGACAACATATTCCATTTTCTTTCCCACACAAAATGCTGATGTCCCAAAAGAATCACTTGAGTGTGTCTGCGATGCACGATGCGCTTCTCAGACTAAGTACAGCACTTTACTAAACTGTAGTAAACTGCTGTAAAGCGTAACGTCTGAGTGTCGTAAATACATACACTCACAAAGGCTACAACCGGCTAATATGGGGTTGGGGGAATTTGTGCTTAGATAGCGCACACACCCTAGATCAGACGTCATATTTGATGGGCTACCAGGGGTGGGCAATCCTGGTCCTGGAGGGCCGCTGCCCTGGATGTTTTATATGTCTCCCTGCTTAAACACACCTGATTCACATGAATGTGTCATTATCAGGCTTCTGCAGAGATTGATAATGACCCATTCATTTGAATTGCCCACCCCTGGGCTAGCCTCATGAAAAAAATAAAATGTAAACATTGAGGTTTGTGGTACCGGCGGTTGCTTGCCATGGCCTGCGGTTGGGTTAGCAACACCGCGGTATTGCAATATTGCGGTTATCGCGACAGCCCTATCGAAGAGGAGGCAAAGCTGAGTTTACATCCCTTGGTCAAACGTGTTCTTAAGATTAATCAATCAAATTAGGTTAGCGTCAGGTTGCGTGTTGCGTGTCAATCTGTCATTAGTCAAGACTATCCAGAGGAAGCCAGCATCCCGTGGCGCTTCCATTGAACACACAGTGTTCACACAGTGTTCAATGGGTGGTTGGCACTGTTTGTGCATGTCCCGGACGCTCTCTCATCTCCCCCGTTATATAGATTATTTGTATTGTCTCACTTTGCCTCTCAAAAATGTTCCTAGCGCCACGACACTGTGGTATTTGCATGTGTGTAATATTATTAACCCTTGTTGAAACTCTATGACAGTACACACACATTGATATTGTTGCCCTGAAAGCTCAACACACTGAAACTGTGAAATATTTCTAAATACTGTGCATGTGTTGTCAAATTGATAATTGATATGTTATCTTTGCTTGTGTTTTCATAAGTTGCAGTGTGTTGAGCTCTCAGGTCCACATGCACACGCACACGTACACACACACACGCACACACACACACACACACACACACCTAAGATAAACAGCTGTGCAAGCTAATTATCTGCTAATTACATTTTAATGCAAACTACTGTGGCGAAACCAGCAGTTCTTGTGCGCGCACACAGACACATGGAGGGTGTAGTCTCCAAGATTTACATGATAGGATGCTAACATTGTTAGCATGGAGTTGCCCAGGCATGCTAATGGATTGCTAATGGTCCTAAACATGGAGTCTACAGGCTCTCCAATGGCCTTGATTGATGCAAAAAGTCATACATCATTGACTAATGAAAAGGACGCTGTTGTCCCCAAGTCAGACCCTGAGAGACTGGTCCTTTAATGAACTACTAGATGTTAACTCACTACTGACCAGTGATGATTTATAGATGCTCCACCTCTAAATCATCACTGATAACACAGATTTAGACAGTATTTGAGAGAAAAATGCCTTTTGTGTACATAGAGAATGTATTAGATCTTTGAGTTCAGCTCATGATGAATGGGGGCAAAATCAAAAGTGTTGAGTTTGTATAGGACTGCCTGCTCTGCCTTTAATTCTGATTTATAATTTAAAATATATAATTATTTATTCAGGCTTGATTGTTTTATTGAAGTTTAATATTAACTGGGTTCCCATTTGGAAGGCAAAGCTAGTAGCCTAATATTTGTCTTTCTCAAGGACACTTGAGCAGGGTTGCCAACTTTCAAGGCCGACTTGGCGTGAGAATCGGTAAGTTTGGCCAAAACAGCTGTATATTTTGGTGTGAGATGCATTGAAGTCAATTAAATGTTTTTTCATGCTACCGTGAGACAGAGGACATGAAAGCATGTGGCACACCAGCACACGCCAGGTATGAGACTTGGCAACCCTGACTACAGGCATGGCCAGCCAATGGTTGTTACAGTAAGTGAAGTAAAACTGCAACCCTGACAACAGGGATGGCCAGTGTGAGACTATAAATTACCATAGCAATACTCTTTTATAGGTACTAGTGAATAAGTCATAATCACAAGTATTATCATTACCAAATATATTTTTTATTTATCTAAACAGCTTACATGTATCATATATGGCATCAGTTTCTTATATGACATGCAATAATTCTGATCGAATATGTTGGCACAGCCAATATGGACATATCCTTGAAATGGAACGATGCACTATGCAACAGGAGATGTTTTAGAGCCACGTAGGTTCCTCCCAGAGGCAAGAGAATATGTCTCCCTCTCCACTAGGAGAGGGAGGGCTAGGACGGCTTGCAACTAGAACATTCCTGCATGAAACCCAGAGGCTTTACCTCCATTTAACATGTTTAAAGCAAAACACTTTTGGAACTATCTACACCCACATCAGGTTTAGGGTTATTTTGGCTGACCTCTTCTCCTTGGCTTGACGTTATAGGCAGAGCAATACTGCAGGTTTTATGAGGTCATAAATAATAATCATAAAGGATATTGAAACAGAGCTTGCAATAGAGGAGATGTCAATCAACCCAGGTCTGCATGCACCCAGTGGGGAAGTGTTCTTTTCATCCAGAATAAAAACACTATAGGTATACACCTTAGGGCCTTTGCTACAACCAACACATGACCTTCCCACCTCATTTCCTTCTAACCATGTTATAAGGACACTTTAGTTGATTGCAGTAGTTGGCTGAGGTGAAATACCAGCCAGAGAAAATGCACATCGAGCAGAGAACCTATAGCTACACAGTACACACACATGTCACACACATGGGCACGTACACAGACACACACACACACACACACACACACACACACACACACACACACACACATACACACAGACACCTTTTTCACCAGCAGGCTTTTCAGTTATCAATCAACTGCTCCTGCTGGCTCGCCATTCTGAACTTAGAGCGAAACCCGGCAACCACAAAGCCCAAGCCCTGCCCTCTCATCTATCAGGTTGCTCTGAGTCAAAATGTCAATCACTTTATTCACAGCGTGCAACACCACAAGTCTGTCTCACGGAAATTAACACACACCAATGGGCTCTCAGCAATCGCCCTCTGTCCACACATGAGAGATAACCTCTCCACCACAAACAATATTTCAACAATCAAAATATTCAAGGCTTATTAATGACAGTCTGAAAAGCCAGTGATAAATAAGCATTGTTTTGAGTGGCTGCCATTCTTATTATCTTAGTCTCACACTGTTCTCTACAGATGCCCCTATTGAAAACAACAGCAAGAAATCAATGACCACACACAGTCAGGGAACTGAGGTTGTGGTTGGGAGGACTTCTCAGAATGTGTGTGTGTGCGTGTGTGTGTGTGTGTGTGTGTGTGTGTGTGTGCGCGCGTGTAGGGCAGTGGGCACACACATCAGGAGTGTGCGTGTGTGTGTGCGTGCATGCGTGTGTGTGCATGTGTGTGTGTGTGTGTATGTGTAAGCTTGCAGGGCAATGGGAACACACAGCAGGAGTATGAGTGTGTGTCCGTGTGCGTGCATGCGTGTGTGTGTGTGTCAGTATGCAGAGCAGTGGACACACGCAGGATGCTAACAGGGCTGTCTGCTAGCTGACAGTATGCTGAGTATCAAAAGCAGGGAAACTAGATCTGCTCTCTCTCTCCTCATGGTAACATCATCCTCCTATGGGTGCACCTCCTCAGGCCTGGCCGCATTGATCAGTGTCTCACTGTGTGTGTGTGTGCGTGTGTGTGTCTGTCTATGTGTGTCGGTGTGTGTGTGTGTGTGTGTGTGTTGGAGGTTAAATGGGCTGGGTCAGCAGAGAAATGTCTTAGGCACAGAGCTCTGTGTGTGTGTGTGTAAGAGAGAGAGATTGAGTGAGCACATTTAATGCATGTGTGTCAGATATAAAATTAACTAGCCAGCGATGGTACAGATACTTGCCAGTTAACCAGTAGCCTAATAATTACATCTACAATAACCTAGTAGGCTATTTGCGCAAGTAGGCTACAAGCCTAGTAGTATTATATTACCATTTTTGTGATCACCGCCAGCTTTGTAATTACACAGGCCATGATTATTAGGTCTACAATTTTATGCCGGTAGCCTATCTTAGCAATAGCCTATGTTTGTAATTTTAGCACATTGAACATTATTTGTGCCGTTTTGATTGATAGTAGTAGTGACAGCATGTGCTCACTGTGCAGTTCGTAATAACAATGTTGATAAATTGATCCATATGATCAACAATGCTCACCGGTAGCCAGGAGGGTGAGGCTGCGGTCACGTGTACGCTACGTGAATCAAAAACTGCAGGCAATGGATCATCGCCTTGCGATGGGAAATTCATACTCCAGCCTGCTCCATTCTATCCTGTCTCACTAAGAAAACTATAGCCGATGCCAGCTGTGGCGTCAACCAGACAGCATTCTTAATGTTGGTTGAGTCTGTGTATTTAGATCAAAGTTAATCAGTGTTGAACTCTAGTCTATATGAAATTATGCAAAATTGCTTCACCACAAGAAGCTAATGTATTCGCACCTTCGCTCATATATAATGGAAGTGAATGGGAGGCGAATATTAATTTTGCATGTGTCTGCAGTGTGATAGGCTATGGCTATGCTTGCACTCACCAAAGCAGGCGCATGAAGTGAAAGGGGCAGTGTGGTTCTTCCTCTGGCTCTGGGCAAACTTGTGTATGCTAACTGACAACATTGCATAGGTCCATGTTAAACTCACGGTTAAAAATAGCAGCGCCAACGAGAGCTATATTTAATTGGTTGTTTCAAACCGGCATCTGCTTGAATGAGTACGTAAACATATTTATTCCACTTCGTTTGTATTATATCCATGCCCCATGATGGGGACTGTTAAGTTTGCTATGGTGACTTGAAAATGAAAGGAAAAAAAACTTTATCTTTCGATTACAGGTGACGTGCCCAAACGTGACTGTCTGATAAAAAGTGATCACCGTATGAAAAAGTGCATTTTATGATTATATTCCCATTTTTTAACTGGTAAAAATGTAATGATTAATTATAAACTAGGTCACAGAGTAGGTGAAATACTATAAATTAAGTATAATTAAAGATATATATTCATTGTTTTATCTAGGCCTATATAAACCATCATGTTAATTACTAGAGTCTTGTTTCCAAATATAAACAAGGATATTTGATATAGCAAAGAAAAACATATAGCGTACACATCGGAAAGTATAGCCATTAATACTTTTATCCAGATAAAAGCAGCTGCAGACGGACGGGAATCACTTTTGGGCACGACACCTGTCGCCTGTTAACGCCAGACAGATTGAATATTGTAGCTAGATGGGTGGGGGCATAACATTCATTATTTACATTTATTATTAAATAACTTTTGATATTTAGAAAATAGAATATTTGGCGACTGATTACTAATACAAACGAGTATTTATCTTAACATCTCAGATCTAAACTGATTGAGTGGATGGTAGTTCTAATTATGTGACAGTCACCCACGCACGCCAACCCCTATATGTCATGTGTGTGTGCGTTTGTGCGTGCGTGCGTGTGTGTGCGTCACATTAGATATTAACCAGCCCATACTGCTGATGTTGATATCAACTGTTTACTCTGTCAAAACGACACCACGAGTGTTTTTGTTCCTAATGTAAACATACATAATAATGTATTTAATATGAATTAATATTTCATTAGAAATACAAGATTTGTACTTGGTCAGGCATTATATTTCACAGCATAAGAGAAACCTAACCTCTACAGTACTAGTACAAAGCATAAGTGCAGAAACGACACCAGAAATGGCTTCAATGTTTTTTTCACTGGCCAGTTTTTTGTAGTTACTGCAATTTATAGATATTATCTCAAAAACACAACTAAATGATTTTAACTCAGATACTTTGTTACAAGATAAAGCAGATGTCTGTGGTTAGCCTTTGGAATACAGTATATTAGTTACCATTGCTGTGTTACAGTAGCTTTTTTGCATTTTATGAATTTTAAGAATTCACAAACTTCCATCTCCTGTTTTTATTCCCTCTTAATGTGTGGAATTGCCATTGTGGTTGAACCAGAGTTACAAATGTGCACACACACACACCCTCCTCTACTGCTCCTCTACAGCACGTTGAGGAGTGCATCTGTACAGTCATATTTGTTTGTAACATGTTACTTTACAGGTAGCTTTGTATAACTTCTGTCCGTGACTATACAGTATTTGCTATAGAGAATGTTAGCACAGTGTGGCCATTTTGCTAGGCTCCGATGGCTGGTATCGCTGGTGAACCAATTAAGCCCATGGTGAGAGCACCAGCCACAAAAGGCCACACACACTGCCTGTAATTGTCATGACGAGGGTCAGCGAAACACTTCCTCAAGTGATCTCCATCTGTACACTTGATCATTCTAACACTGCCTGCCCCCATGGCCCGGCTGTTACTGTGGCAACGCTTCCTACAGGAAAACCGGGTTGTCTAGCCTGCCATGCAGAGAGCATCGTCGGTGCATACTGTATGAAACTGTATCTGCTGTATTGCTCTCCTGCTAGCATTTACTGCAGGCACAACATTAGTCAGTCTTGACCAGATACATAATACAGTATGCTGTTTCCATGAGCCATTATTCTATGATTTGCTTTCATCGCATACATGTACAGTAAGAAATATATGTCATGAATGCATTCTATATACAATATGATATAAAATACAAAGCAGTTAAGGATCAATTAAGGAGCTTTAATATACTGCAATGATTGCTGATAAGCCAATGGTCTGCTCATCATACAGCCTGACACTGTATTTCAGTATATTATCCACACATATTGCTAGAGGAATGAGGTAGGGCCCAATTGCACAACACATTGGTACAGTAGAAAGTTTCATAACACTCTCGTCCCGCTGCCTGTGAATAACGGAGCTGTATTGGCACTCTGCCACTATTGTGCTGTAGACTGTAACTGTTCCTCTTCAGAAGATAAAGCGGTCTGACCGTTTTTTTTTTTTATGAAGAGAAAGGGAAGGCTAAAACGTGATCTCCACTAGAGGTGGGCGATACTGCAATATGTGGTTTCAATCCAACCCCAAGTAATACAGGGCCAGAATTGACTATATCGATAATAATACCAAAACCAATACTTTTTATTATTAATAGCGACTTATGCACTTTAATGTAGGGGAGAACAGTGTCATGATTTATGAGGTGAATGCATCATCAATAGGCTAAATCTGAATACATTTTCATGACCACTAAATTATATGCCAAAGGTTAGCATCATAAGGTGAGTGGTAGAATTTCTACTTGCCATCTGTGAGACCTCGGTTTGATTCCCAGCTGAAGTATGTAGTAAGCAAAGCAAAAAAAACAACAACAATTAGCTTCATTCATTTATGTAGCACTATTTATGTAGTACTATGATGCTCCATTATTGTTCAGCCATCACTGTCTGCATGCATGCCAGATTGGTGTCGGTAGTCAGGATGCGCGCCTCGGTGCACTGCACGTGCGCAACTTGTATGTTCGATGTTTAGTGCACATGAAACAGCAGTGGAGACTGGAGAAGCACGGTTCTACTCTTTAATGAAATGTGTACAATGTAGAATACAGACATTGAAACTGGTATCGATCCTATATATATATTAGAATCGATCTTCAAAAATAAGATGCAGTATCTGTAGTATCTATATTTTTGACTCGGGGGGGGGGGGGGGGGGGGGGGGGGGGGGGGGGGGGGGGGGGGGGGGGGG
>JAODOY010001010.1:0-13213 GCA_025399855.1 Forbesichthys papilliferus
TTGGTAAGATGCGGAACAAACAAGCCTTGTATAGTTTGAGACCTCATTTTTAACTTGTAAAATGCTTTTGGATATTTTTTTTTCTTTCCCTTGGACGTCTGGCAAGTCTCTTAAGCCAAGCTGCATAACCTGCCTTGATGTGGCACACTGCAGTTGGCTCAATACTGTGAAACTGGAGGAGCTGTAGATAGCATGTAAGACATTTTTATTGTAAATTGTTTATTTCTGTAAAGATCAAAAGTGAAAGTACAAATGACAGACTTCTCATGCACATCTTTTGAGTGCTACACGTTCCAACCAAGGCTGGAGCGATGTGGCTGTGGTATTGGCTCTAAAGTTTTCTTTTATTTTGTTTGTCTTGAGAGATAGCTTGCAGTAAATCCTAGGCTAAAGAACAGGGCTGTTGGATTTCTGTGGCTGAATTTGTCTTTTGCCTTTTTTTTTTTTAAACCGGATATTTTCAGAATGTTGGACTGAAGCAAATAGAAATCCCCGACTTTTATACAGTATATGCCTAATACTGACAACCGTTTTAGAATTAAAGTTGTCTGATAGATTAGCTAGCATTGCCCTTGAATCAGTTTAGCAAGCCTGAATGTTTCGAGACATAAGTGTATTCAAAAAAATATCCCAGGTCTTCACTTTTGGCTGTTTAAAGCAGGTATTATAGGCCTACCTCCCCGATTGGTATACCATTTCTCCATCTCGTTTCGAATAGGGCAACCTCTGAATTTAATTTGTGCTTAATGGAGGTTTAAGACTTTGAACTTTTGTTTTGTGTTGTGCATCGAGGTGTGTTGGTCAAAGTCTGTTTAATTTCATGGCACTGACACTTGTACATACATGTTAATTGTCCACATTAATTGTGGTGTTAACATGTGCTATAGAATATGAAAGGAAAAAAATAACAGACCCAGATTTCACTGCTTGTGGTGGTAATGGTTTGATGTAGATGGCAGGTACTTATTTAATGTTTCCATGATAGCTAATGACTGAAGAATTTTAACCACTTTCTTTTTCCTGTAACATCCTCATTAACAAGATTGATTTGACACCACATACACTTAGAGCCGGAAATGTTCAGCCACCTTGTTTTACAGTGAGGTTTCATGAAATGAGAATTTCTTTGGGGTTTGACAATTTGATTTCAGATAGAATGCATTTGTTTTATCAATTATTACAGTATGACAGTCTCCCAGATAAACTATTCAGGATGTGAACTTCAATGAGCTTTCTGTAATCAGTTAATGAGTGGGGTGGGGGAGAGAGAATGGTTGGCACCATCTAGTGGTTAGACTATGGTACATCACATTACTATGACAATTGAACCAGCAGTACTTTTTAAATTATTGATCAATGGGAGAGCTAAGATGACAGGTGAAATGAAAATGCACTTCTAGTTGTTAACCTCAGCTTAGAAGCTAACTACATATTTGTAATGTATCACTGGAACCCCCCCCCCCTCATTTTGAACTGGAATAAACCAGTGGGAAGACTGAAGATTGTAATATAAATGTGCCAAATAAAACCAGTATTTCACATTCAGTCTAGCGTGTTCTCTTCAAATGTGCATTGGAAGAAGGAATGTGAATAACTTCACAACTTACTTCATTGCCATTATGTTTAGTCAGTTTACCCACATTTGCTATAAAAGGTGACTATGTTGCTGCAAAAGAATAGTACATTTTCCCTTGGCTTGTCTGAAAGCAAAACCTGTTTAAGTTAATGTCTTAAGTAAAACCGTTGCATTTTATGCAATAAGCATAAAACAGTGAAGACAGTTGTATTAATAATTTTATTGTACAGAAAGCAATGAACGTTTACTGAGGCTGCTGTCCTCTACCACGACCAAAGCCACCCCTCTGAAAAAGGATAGAAAAAAAATAAATAACTGGTAAACAATTAAAAATGTAAAGCTAAATGATCAATTCTGAGCTGTGACTAGACATTTCAATAGACATTTTACTGACCATGTCAAACCAAGTACAAATTTGTTTTTGGAGATGTATGGAATAGTACTTACAAACTGGAATTCAGTGGCTGCTCCAGCACCGGCCTCTGCTTTCTTATCAGCACCAGCTGAAATAAAAAGGTTTCTCAGTAAGTGCTTTTACAATAAAAATCAGAAATGTTGCCAAATAAAGTGCACTCCTTGATTCTTGTAAAATGGTGTAAACATAAAGGTAGTTAAAGGATTTTCATGGTCCTGTAATGCAAACAATGAGTACTTACTGCATTTTACAAATTCACTGGTATTTTTACACATTACTACATATACGATTCACCATGATTCAGTGGTTACTGTACATACGGGGTGCAGCAGATCGCCTGTATGTGTCTCTGTCAGCCTCCCCGCGGTTGAGGCGAGCAGGTCTCTCTCCTTCCATTCCTAAAAGAAAAGTTCATGTGAAATACAAGCACAACTCTCACCCTAGGTTTTATTGCAAATTAAGGAAGATTATACAGAAATAGCACAAAATAAATCCATAAATCGACTTGAATGTCTAGTACACTGAAAAGATGAATACATAATTTTAGTCCTTAGTTATACATTTGAGCAACCTAGATAAGTTTTATCTAGCAGTATGGTTGTGCAATCAAGTATTAAAGCAAAATAAATAAGTGTGTGTCTCATACATACATATACACACAAGAGGATAATATTCACTTTTAGTCAAAAGCATATATTTATCATATCTGCCATCACCCATCAACAAACAAACCGTTGCACTGTAGCAAGTTATCAAAGACAAATTGACTTTGCAGTAGTAAAATGAGTCCAAGCATGCACACTATTATAAATACAAGCCATCCATGATTCAATGATTAATTATGACAACCACCCATTACAACAGTATAGATCTGTGACTTTAAATGCCAACCCAAAGTCATGAGTTGGAACCTGGAAGTTGTCTTACCGGTAGATATCTCTGAGCAAGATGCCCACCTCCTGCCACCTTAGCAGTTAGTAACCAAATGAAAACGGGATTTTTTTTTTAAAGCAGCCTTTTGTTTAAAGAGACCATTTTAGTCACAGCCAGAACAACTATTTGGACTGCATCAACTCAGTAGGTCTACATGATACTGCTACATTTCATTTACAGAGTGATTTTCAGGGTACTCAAAAACACTGCAGAAAGGTCACTCATTGTTTCATTGTGTTCCAACTGTAAAAACACCTGCAAATGTTTTTAATGCAAATTCCTGTTAAAACTACCAACAGACATGCTACTTGTTCCCCCATGGGCTGAATAATCAACCTCCAATACTTAGTGATAGATAGGGTAATCTTACCTTTTGGTCTAGGTCTTGCGGTCTCAGGGCGGGTTTGACGACGCAGTGTGGCAGGTACAATTTCAGGAGGAAGGTGAAGGAAGTCTCTCAGGTACTGGATGCCTTCATTAGTTAGGTACCAGTAGAAATGGCGCCAAGCAAATTGCTCCTTGACATACCCGCAGGACTTCAATGACTTAAAATAAAGAAATTGTTAGTTGTTTAAAGTATTTTTAACAACCCACTCTTAAGTTTGGATGACATTAAATAATTCATGTTCCCATAAATATGTAAAATTTTACCTGCATTGCTTTCATCACATGAAGATTGGGCACATTCTTGTCAGCAAGCTCAGGATGCTTGGGAAGGTGGACATCCTTCTTTGCAACCATTACTCCCTCCTTGAAAAGGAGTTCATAGATTGCAATGCGATTTTTCTTGGGCATCAGCATCTGTGAGAAGAACCAAACATTTTGCTCCATCACTTGAGAACATGAAGTGAAACATATGCATTTCAATAATTCACAAGCTCTTGTGTAGGTAAAAGCTTAGTTTGCTAAATGTTCTTCGTGACTTCAATTTACATTATGTATTGGTACCACAGACCGACAGCCAATAGAGTTAATCTACGTTACATTTGTTAGGCTAACATTTGTTAGCCCGTTAGCCACAGTTGCATACACTGATTAAAATCAAGTAACCATGCAAATGCAGTTCAAATTCAATACTGAACAACTTGGACTGGATTGTATGTTTTGGTTCACGCCACAAAACAAACGTACTTCAACATTTTCTTAACATTTTTCGAAACATGGCAGACGTACATCGAGAGGATATATAGGATACTCTGCGTTTTAACACCAACAATCTAAAGATGTGACAGCTGTAAGACACAAATATATGTATTTGTTGGTGTAGGGTTTTTCGTCTAATCAAATACTAGGACATTTATATTTCAAATACACAAGATGCTAAAGATATATTTAGATTGATATGGCGGGTATTGTTTTACCTTTTCACTCGGTAAAGGAGCGGAGCCGGAAGGAAAGAAGAGTGTTCAACGGAAGCTGTTATTAACTTGTGTGAGTCCAATGTCATATTTATCGCCGCCTACTGGAGTGGAGTGGAACGTCAATGAAACAACTTTAAAGTCGTTTTTAGTTACAATTAACCATGTAGTTAGAATAATTACCTCGAATTGTTCCTTTATTATTAGATTCACCTTGCTTTAACGTGATTGATTGAATTAAAATGTGTGCTCAGTGATCTTTCGCGAGGCGCGACCCTTCGTCGGCCCATCCCCCATCATGTCTAAGTCACCGCCCCTTTCATTATCAGAGATCAGCGGTCGTCTTGGTATCACAGCACCGCCACCAGCACCGGCTTAGGAAGAAAATGATCCAACATTGTTATTAAAACAGAAGTCGGATACTCTACGTTTTGGTAGGTCACGATAATAGCCTATATTTTGTCTTTAGGTTATTACTCTTTAGAATATGTTTTACTCTCTGCCTGTATGAGATCTACAGTCACATTCTACGGTTAATTATTGTCTTAATCATCCATCCAATGCAGTGAGAATTCAAGAACAAGTTTCAGCTGTTTGTGAATAATTAATAAACTATAGCTTTAATTTGTCCAGTCGGAATGTTAGCCTACTGTTACCTTTGTAGCCTAGCTAATGCCACTTGAACCACGAACATGCTGCCCATCTATTTGATCAAGTAGCTCACAGTAGCCTGGGACTACTGGCAGCCTTCTGTACAATATCCATGATCATCTCATTTGAAAATGCACTGTCTTGAATAAGAATAGACAAATGGCAACATTTATGTAATAAGTTAATGTCCGACATATTTGCAGCCTGCGAATTTTGTTGGTGTCTTGAGTGGGCAAAAACATGTCTCTGAGGAGGCTAGCTACCTTTACATCGAACATTACACTGTGGTATCAACAGAGTTTCTATGACCTACTGTAGCTGCAGGACGTTTATTGAAGAGAACTGTCCAGGGTACTGAAGACATCGTGGCTGGCATATCTAAAACATCCTGTTTACTGTGGTTCTGAAATGCCTAATATATTTTAAACAATGCAACGCAAAACACATGTCGTTTTCATAGCGGCAAACTATTAGGCTACTAGTTAGGCCTATGTACCGGTACATCTTTATGTATGTAAGCACCAGGTGGTGGCTTTCTAAATTGTTTTACGTGATTATTGGCATTGATGGCATACTATTATGTTTACAATCACTGGTATTCATTATATAATACTTTTTTTGTATCTTTCATTCATTTATTTATATATAGAGAGAGATAATGAAATGGGGGTGGGGTGCTACACGTCGTCAAAGTGCTCTTGTGAGAGTGGGTAATTGGATTAATTCGTGTGACAGAATAGGGCACTCATTTGATTTGGTGAATCCAATTCAGGCACTAGCCATTTAGTGGGGAGTTGCCAGATGATGTCACATGCTGAATGTAGTTGATTAATGCTACAATTGTTTTGATTGGATTGTCATGATAAATGTGAATCCAGTTGTGGGGATAGACACCATTGTGTTGCTGCAATAACATTTGCATGTAAGCTTGGCATGCCACATCTGGAGCTGACAAAACCCAGTCAACATTATATGAATGGAAACATTAATGAATTAATGATATTCCTTAAGGTGTATTGCTAGTTTAATCTCTAGATTATTACCAAATGTTGTATTTATACATTTATGAATATGTTATATACGCTTGATAGGCTAGTCATTTAGGATTGGTAGGCCTAGTTGTCAACACTGTGGTGTTGCAGTCAAATAAAGCGGTGATTCTCAAAGGTTGGGTCATGAAGTGCCTATAAGGTGGTGAATACAGTTTTGGTTTTTGTTTAGTGTTCAGTCTTATTTCTTTGTAGTTTCTAATTCAGTAATTAGACCTATAGAGTTTTTTGGTAAACACATTTATATGGCTCAATTGTGTAAATACTATGCAGTCATAATATTTCGTCCAGGCCAATAATGTGCAGTATTCATCAGAAAGAACGACTCAGGTACTCAGGTTGTGTGTTGCTTAGAGCCAGCAGGGCTTGACTTGAGCTGCACAGTAATCCGAGCCTGTGACAGGATCCTCACAGGGGATCATGGGAAAATGGCATGCAACTATACTAAGTCTTTTAGGCCCACGGTTTGTGCTTTGAACAAGTCTCATATCAGTAGCATATTTTTTAAAGATTGTTTGGCAATATATGTTCCACTATAAATCTCCGATATCCAGCATTTAGAAAACCTATAATTAACTTGGAATGAGTACATTTCATACATCTGTTACAATAATTACATGTTATCAGAGCAAACATAATTCACAACATACAGTATATTATATCAATATACCATTCCGCAAATAATTGCTAAAATACAAGCACAAGCAAATAGATTAAACCTTTTTTAGAGTTTATGCTTTTTGTATAGAGAAGAAATAATTATAATATAATAATATATAATAATAAACACAGAAGGCGTTACTATAGAGGGCATGTGCTAATAGGAGTGCAATGAGAGGTCATGTACTGTCTTCCGAAAAATGACAACCTGTGTAGCCAGCTCAATTTCTGAATTGAATCTTCTTTATTTGAACAATAATTAACCATAGGAGTCAACAATCAGCCAAAGTGAAAACTTGCTAGGACAAGAAATATATTTCTCAGTAATGCAGTAACTATTAGACACTTGGATTAGTAATTGTAATATTATTACTGTTTTGGAAATAGTAATTATTTGCACTACTAGTTACTAAAAAAAGTAATAATATTACATTAACGAGATACTAGTAACTGCCCAACACTGATTATGACTAACTAAAATATCTTCATTGCAAAAAAAAAGAAAAAAGTGATCGTACCTTTGCTGTCCGATGAAACACCACATAACCTGGAGCCTTTCCAGACAGAAGATCATACTTGATCTCTTACCAGTTTACTAGAAGCGAATTAGCTACTGATGAGGAAGCAAAGCACACAGACATTTAATAGGAAGGTCTCTTTCAGTTCTTCAAACGGAGGCAACACAGCCACTGTACCTGTGTGATGCTTGTTGCACCAAAGCTAACCTTGCGGTTATAGTATTTGGCGCTGTATTTTTTAGCCCCTTCTTACATACTTTTATACAAGATCTATGTTCATGCATTAATACATGGCTTTAATTTAGTGGATGGTTTGTTATGTAAAACATATCTACATAAGCAGTCAGATTGAAGATCTCTTCTCAGGGTTAATTAGTTGTTGTCAGTATACAGGCCCACTGCGTGAAGATGTATTGAATGGTAGCAGTTAGCAGCTTCGGCCAGCTCAGAGCAGGCATACAGCCCAGCCATGTTATAGGGCATGCCGTTCCCTGGCACTGCAGATATGGCAAGAACGGGTGTCTTGTTAGGTAACGAACCACTATTGATGCTTTCATTCCATAATTATTAGGTATAAAAGACGTATTAAACCAGGTCGTGATCAGAAACATTTGCGGGGATTAACCTGATTACCGATGATCTAAATTAGCATGTAGCATGGTGTTGGAGGGCCAGTAGGGGGCACTCCTCTCTCTGGTCTAAAGGTAAAAAATCCCTGTGCCCCTAGGCAGTGAAAGGGACTCCCATGGAACTTATCATAACTGTATGGGTGTTCCAGTGTCGTGGCCGTAGTTATTATAATGTAAAATATACCGGTCCATATATTCATATATATATATATGACTGCACGATAACACTGAATCTATACTTTGAGATCTGAAACTACACACATCCATTATTTGTCACAATGATCAATTACGCATATATCTGTAAACTTCGACCTTCAAAGTGATGTGCAATAAGATAATGCCATCTGATTCTTCATGCATTAAAGGTGAAATATGTAGGCTTGTTTGTGAAATGAAAGTGGATTATTGTAGAATTTGAGAATTGTAATAGAGACTGAATGATCCACGATGACATTGAGCGATATGTTTAAAGTACTGATATGTCTCGGAGGACCGCCCCAGTGTTGCTTGCAACCCTACTTAATATTATTATTATTATTTATATTACTATTTTACAATATTGCCACCTAAAAGCCTATTTCAACCCCTCAGGGTGGGAGCCACTGTTGTGTGTGTGTGCCTGTCTTATAGCTCATAGCAGCTGCAGTCTTCTTTGAATTAGACACTTTGCCCACTTTGCATCAGTGATGCCCTTTGCTCAACTATCTCTCTCTCTCTCTCTCTCTCTCTGTTTTGGACTGTGGGTGACTTTCCTCCCCACCAGCTGAACCAGAAGCCACAATAAACACTCTGTCTACTGGGCCACTTTGGATGGGGGAGGGGGGTCATACTAATTAGCAACACATGGAATTGAGGTGAGACCTTAGTACCAAGTATACATGGAATGTGTAAAGGGTTGAAGACTTTCTTCTACAATGGATAATGGCCCTACACGTGGGCATATATACAAATTATGAGTCTTCCGCTTCCCTGTTATAATCTGCATTAGACTAAATGAAGATTCATTCAAATATATCACGGGACAGATACTGTGTATGTGTTGGTGTCTTTATCATTTTTCTAGGAACATTTAAAACGCAGTATTTCCTTTAATTGTACTTTTTAATTTGAACGGAAAGAAAACATCCTGTGTTCGATTTAGACTGACTTGACCCCGCCTGCTGTGTGTGCTGCCAAACAAAAAGGCATGGTAACAATGCAGCAGGATGCCATCAAAACATCAGGACGGGAAATAGAATCACTTCAGCCCAGTGTGTTTTCTACGGCACTCGAGCAGACAAGCAGCCTCTTTCGCTCCAGCACTGTGGTGGTAAATTATCTCCTGTAATAATGGCCTATAGCAGGGAGGTCAAATGGAGGGTTCCCCGCAGGAAAACACATGATTGGATAATGCATAGATGGCATTGGGAATACCAGGATCCTCTAGTGTGAAAGACAAGTGCTATTTGGTTCTGGCACCTAAACTGACCAGTTTAGGTGCCAGAACCAAATAGCACTTTAAATTAAAATAAACATTAGTAAAACCCAATATATTGTTGCTTCCTACAGCACAGTAAAATTCACATGCTGACATTGGGATACAATGTTACATTTGGTCGTAATGCACGGGTCAAACCTTGGTCTGTGAGCCAAGTGTCGACGCGAGTTGAGATTTGAATAACTGACAGAATTGTGAACTTCCTCCCGTCACCTTAAACTGAGACAAGGAAGCGAGCTTACGGTTCAGTGTCAAATGTCAAAGCTCGCCATCCCTCGAGGTTGTCCCCGGTCTCATCCACAGGAAGGATGTGAGGCGGTGTCACCAGGGAAACAAGGCGGCTGTGTGCTTCTCTCAGGGGGGTAATTATGTGACGGCTGGGCTCCCGTCCCACCCACACCACTCTTCCTGTTCATTATCAGCGGGCCATAGATAACTCTTCACACTCTGACGAATGCTGATTTATGCAAACACTGCAATCCAAAGTCGCATAAACCAGAGCGATCTCTATTTGGTTCATTCAATCAGGACCACAAACACTGATATAGCCACACGTTTCTATACATTTTTTTATCTTTGTAACAGTTTTCTTATCTTGGCCAGGTCTCCTGGGAAAAAAATATATTAATCTCAAGGGACTTTATGGTTAAATGTAATTAAATTAAAAATAATTGTGAAAATGTTTCATTAGTAAAATGGCGTACCGTAGAGGAGTGGATAGTGAGATGCTTTTTTGATGTTATGTATCGGTGTTGTCAGTGTACAGTATGTGTGGGCAGTTCGTAGCATAGTTAAAATAGTTTATTGTATTTAATAC
This sequence comes from Forbesichthys papilliferus, assembly GCA_025399855.1. Classification (NCBI taxonomy): domain Eukaryota; kingdom Metazoa; phylum Chordata; class Actinopteri; order Percopsiformes; family Amblyopsidae; genus Forbesichthys; species Forbesichthys papilliferus. The sequence goes on from JAODOY010001010.1 coordinate 10,084, forward strand.
GTCTGTATTCCCTCCAAATCATTTAGTATCTGCCTCAGCGAGCAGCATTTAGCACGAGCTGTATTATTGAACACAGAGCTCACCTGAGACCAAGGCCCATCGACACCTTGCTCGGGGCCGAGAGGCTGAATCATGCACGCGCCTTCTCATTGTCATTCTGCCACTGTTATTTTACTTCTCCCGTTTCTTCAGTTCTGTATGATCTATGTTCACTTCACGATGCCTCTTGTAAGGCATGTTCTCAGGGAGGACGTCTGTCTCTGCTGTGTGTGAGTGTGTGTGTCAAGCAGTTGGCTAATTATTAATGGCGATTGTGTCTTCTGAAGGATATGTCAAAGTGCAGTATGTGGGTGTGGGTGTGGGTGGGTGGACTGCAGGATGTGCAATAGATACAGCCAGGTGTGCTGGAATGCTCTTTGGCTCTGTGGTGAGTCTTCCTGTTTCTCAGTGTGACGGGGTGCTCTCAGAGGACGTACTGTAGGGGCCAGAGACAAGACACAGGAACTAGGTGGAGTAACTTTTACCAATTCTCTCACCTGTATTGACACTCGCAATGTTGGCTTATTGAGAGATACTTGACGCAGTCTTGACTTTCTTCGTCACTGAAGTTTTGCCAGCAGTTATCATAATAATACAAATGAAATAGTGCTACATCAAAAATGTACAATCTGCTTAACAGTATTGACAAAGTGAAGGCTTTATATCCGCACATGGAATTCAGTTTGAGCCTGACTATTGTAACGTGCAGAAAAGACTGTGTCCTCTTTGTCTGCAGTGTGGCGATACTGATCCATGTTTTATGGTCAATCACTTTATTTTGTTAAGTTATCTCTGTTCCAGTTTAACAAGTGTCTCTCGTCAGCTTTGTTTTATATTTGTCCACTGATATGCTTCATGAAAAGAAGTCTTCTGTGATTAAGCTGTTTCTATTATCTTGCCTGGTTGTCCATCGTCTAAAACCATTGTAGATCTGTGATTTGTGTCATGGATCCAAACTTTGAATATGAATCCAAGGCAAGCAAACAGCTATGCAGCCACCTTTGGGTTTAAATCACGTAGCTGATACTGTAAGATTGTATTAGAATTAGCATTGTCAATGTGTCGGTGCTGATTTAAATACAGAAAGCAATTGGTATCTGATGTGACACAATCTTTTAGACACTTTTGGGTCGAGACACTTAGAGGTTGTCTTTTTATTTTCTGTAATCTCAGATAAGACCGTGACTGTATAGCCACATCACCTCAACATTGCTAGTGTATTTAATTAACCAAATCAATCAATCAACCAACTGAAACAACTGTTGGGTTCATAGGCTATATTTAGAAATCAATTTACCAGGAGAGACACAAGAATGTAGAATTTTAAGTATACATTTAATTCGTTAGATCACCCAAATGTAATATTTCATCCCAACATGAATGTATACTGAGGCAAGGAAAGTATATATTAAGTTTCAGTTCAGTTTCACCTAAAGATTTCGTAAAGGAATGTTATCAGAATTTCTGATAACTGGCATATACAGTATAGTGTCTTGTCTACCAGCTAGCCTACTACCAACAAATGTACTTATTTTAAGTCAATAGTGAATATGAGTGCTTGAAATGTAAATAGTATTTGGCAACCGAACATATTGATCAGAATGTTTGCTTTTGTTCTGATGGCCATTTAGGATTAGATTAAGCTTTAAGAGTCCTCCAGGTGAGTCAGTCTCTCTCTTCTATCTATTCACACAGGGCTGTGAATAATGGATCACTGTTGCTCTATATATAGGCATAGACTCTGAGGAGGGCAGCATGTGGCCAAGATCTTAGTTGCGTTTGGCGTCAATAGGGAAGCAAGGAGACCCACCCCTCTCTCTCTCTCTCTCTCTCTCTCTCTCTCTCTCTCTCTCTCTCTCTCTCTCTCTCTCTCTCTTTCTTCTCTTATCTTATGACTCCTATGCCAGGCCAGAGGCAAGTAATTTTGCTTGTGGAACTTGTCCGTGGTTATTTGTTTTCACCATATGTTCAGTTTTATTTCTTACATTGGTAAACATGAACTCAAGAAAGGTTTTCTGTTGTAGTTGTGTAGCTCTATTGTTACAGACTGTAGCTTCCTTAGCTCAAAAATCCATACCCTGAAGTTGAGGAAGAAATGGTGATCAAAGTTCTTTCCACGTTTTGCAAGATTTGTTTGTTACTCGTTGATACTAGATACTAGTTAGTGGATGATGATAGTGGATTGAATACATGATGGCCAATTCCATTGCACAGAGCTAATCAATCACCAGGGATGGAGTGATTAGCTCTAAACATCTGCTATCTCCTCCTCAGCTCATATGTAGTCCTCAATCATGTCAGAATGATGGTTTGAGAATCCACTGTGCACTGCACTGCACTGCATCATGTGAAGTGGATCTATATGACATGCTCTGCCACAAGATGTCATACTGGAGCACCAGAATCTCAATCTCAAAACAAATGCTTCATGAGTTACACACACACACACACACACACACACACACACACACACACACACACACAGAACAGTGGAGTTCGGGTTACAACACACACAGAGGCAGAGATGGTGATGTCATTATCCACTTTACTCCACTACATATTTACCTAGGAAATATGTGTTTGCTATTACATTCATACATCATGTACTCTAGAACATGTAAGCTCTCAGTTCTGTGCCTCTTTAATTTGGTTTTTGTATTCAATATATTTGTATTTTGTATTGTACCTGAAGTCAACCTAAGGCTAGTCTCAGCCTCTTCCGTTCATTAGCACTACGTCACATAGATAACTGTGCGTCTGAGACATATCCACTGTAACAACATGATCAACTCTATGCGAAGGAGATGTGTTGCACTGCGTGAGGCAAATGGTGGTCACACCAGATGCTGACCCCCCCGGACCCCCCCCCCATACAGTGAAACTGCACTTTTTCAAGTGGCCTTTTATTGTGGCCAGCCTAAGGCACACCTGAGCAATAACCATGCTGTCTGATCTGCATCTTGATGTGCCACACCTGTGAGGTGGATGGATTATCTCGGCTCACTAATGCAGTTTTATACAGATTTGTGAGCAATATTTGAGAGAAATAGGCCTTTTGTGTACATAGAGAAAGTATTAGATCTTTTAGTTC
>JAODOY010001011.1:0-13208 GCA_025399855.1 Forbesichthys papilliferus
GTCTCTTATGTGACGTAGTGCTGATGAAGAGGCTGAGACTAGAGACGGTCTCTCATGTGACGTAGTGCTGATGAAGAATCTAGAGTTAGGGTTGTTTCCTCCTTTCCCCGTGTGCAACCACGGCATTGGTTCAAAAAGTCCCAACTATCCAGAAAGTGTTTTCACACTGCAAACATGGTCCAGCTTAATCCAGACTTTGATTTTGGTCTTTTTGTCCAGCAAACCTTCACCTGCTATTTTGGTTCGGACCAAACTTAAAAATCCCAAAAAGTCATAAAAGTTCTAAAGTCCGTACCGAACAGGGTACAGTAGGTGAGAAAGCACCCTGAGACTATACCTGGATCACAGCAGATCTCCCCACCTGCTGCAGAAGATGAAGAGGAGGTTGAGGAGGGTCAGTGTGGGGTCTCTAGCATCTTGCCCCCTCCCTTCCAACTTCCTCCTGCCCTCCTTGATAAGGACCTGGAGCGCATAACGCACTTAAGACCCCTTCTTTAACAGGCGTGACTCCTGTGCACCCCCCCCCCCCCCCATCCACATCCCTTACCCCTTTTACCTCCCGGCGGGGGAGGGGGAAAGGATCAGAGGGCGAAAGATTGAGGGGATACGTTGTTGCTCTGGTCGGGAGTTGACCCTTCAGGCAGCCAAACCCACATCATGAGCCTATAATGTATTGCAGCGCAGTACGACTTAAAGGTGCAGCAGACATTCTGGAGAAGGATTGTTGATGCTTGAACTCCATCATAACTAAAACGCCTCTCCCTTCAATATAATAGGGTGTTCCCTCAGACTCTCCCCAAGCCCCCCACCTCCCCACCCCCCACACACGCTGGACACGCATTGCCAAGGCTCGGCAAGTTTTCTGTGGTGCGGTCTGCACCACTTTGTTTGTGTTTCCATTTACAGAGCCAGGCCTGTGTAGCACACGGTACGAGCAGCTAGCGAGGAGACAGCTTAATTTGACGTAACGCATGTCAGCTTACAGTCGCTGACTCCTGCTCTCAATATATGTTTCCAGCTGCAGGTAGCAAGTAACTGCGTCTGGTTCTAACCCCCCCCCCACCCCACCCCTTCTTCCCCCCTTCCCCCCCACGGGAGATATCTGTCACTGGATGTTTTTAGTAGGGACGTCTCCATTAACGCCGCTGAGAAAACCGCAGAGCTTCCCTCTCCGGACTGGCCTCCCCAGCCAAGACACGAACGCAAACGCGAATGAATGCCGCCATTAGTTCCAGCGCTGGGCTGTCAAGACCCATTATCAGTTCACACCCACGCGGTCGCATTACTGTCGGCGTGACGCAAATGTTTACTTTGAATTACGGCCTTATTATGGGATTCCAGCACTGCTCGTAAATCACCCGTCTGATAGTCCCTATTTCCCTTCCCTCTTATTTCTTTGTGTCTTCTCATCCTTCTGGAAACCCTGCCTAAACCCAACACACTTTTACAAAGGCCCCATCTCTGTAATAAAGAATAAAGGACAAGCTAGCCGTTAGCATCAGTCGGCATCTTTAAGTCTATTATCCAAGTCTAAATGCCCCAGAGTCCTCCAAACAAACACGCTGCCTAAAGCCCTAGTGTAAACAAGCGCTCTCTGGCCACTGGTCTCGCACAGCTCAGAGAATCACGGCCAGCCAGAAAGTGTTGCCACAGATCAGGAGCTCGCCAGTTGTTTGTTTGTTGAGCTTTGTGAGTGCGTGACCATCTGCTGACAGCAGTGGTGGAGAACATTCTGCCGTGCTTTATTTAGGGGGTGCTTTATGCCTAGTCCGCATATACACAGGTGTTTTATAAAACTCATTTTGCATCGACACGCAAACAGTGTTTACGATCAAAGAACACTGACTTTTGCAAAACTCCTTTCAGGGTGAAGATATTCAGAAACTCTGTTGTCAGTGTTCACATGTAGGCAGGGATGATTCGTTATCTCATTTGTTTACATGAGGCATTTTTATTAACAGCTCTTGAAATCATGTTTACGGCGTTCTCATGTGCATGGAGATGTTTATTTTTTTAAACTAAAGAATTTTTAAAAAAGAACGAAGGAAACCCCTGTTTTTGAAACGGTACCTGTGATAAAGTACATGTGGACTAAACCCATGCGCAAACAGCAGATGGGTGATTGTGACGTTTATTTTATCTTTTCTGTCAGGCACAGGCTGGGGGGCCTTCCAGGGCCTTCCGCAGGCAGGAAGAGCGGAGCAGGAGAGGGTGAAGGAGGAGCGCATCTCCCAATGGTTGCACAGCCAGGCTTCCCACTCGGACCACCACTTGCACTATGTGAGGTGGGCAGTGACCACAGACTGCATACTGTTCCCTATATACTGTACATGGACAGACCCTCTGTGACGTCACCAAAAACTGTATATATAAATGGACCCTCTGTGACGTCATCATAGACTGTATATATAAATGGACCCTCTGTGACGTCATCATAGACTGTATATATAAATGGACCCTCTGTGACGTCATCATAGACTGTATATATAAATGGACCCTCTGTGACGTCACCATAGCTTTTCTCAAGAACAGATTTGAGCACCAAGCTGTGCTGACTCTGGCTGTCGCCATCTTTGCAGTACCTCACTCCGCCTGTAGCTCCCCCTATCTATTATTATGGGATACGTGTATGGCCAATATATGTTTAACTGTGGGGCTCTGTAATGCTCAGCGGGGAGGAAGAACACTTGTATTAATGTGCATTGTTAGGATTATGATGCTCTGTGGTTAATTAAAGATATATCCTAATTGGTAATTGGTTATAACGTGACCTCGTTTGTTTTTAACACTAGACACTTTGTTTTGATTTAACAATTGAACCGCAACTAGACGCTTTTATAACGTGCTGATAATAGTCCTGACTGATGTTAACCTGTACTGCATTTGCTTTTGCACATCATTTACAACTTTTCCTGTTTTCACAGGATCACTTCCAAATGTCGCTAACCCTCTTAACCATAAGAAATGCTAAAGTCAAATATTCACTTCACATTCCTTTCTGAGTGAAAGGCAAGTGCTCAGACTGCATTAGTGTGAGACTTCATCGCTGCTTCTGTCATATTTCCATATTTCTGTAACACCATGGCAGGACAGTTCACAAGCAGTGCGCATGAAGCCCCCCGCCATTACGCCTGAAACCCTCATAACAAACTGACATTAAGACTTCCATACACGACGCCCGTGTTTACGTTGTCATCTGTCAGGGGCAATAGCGCTGAATTTCAGAGAGGAAACCGCTAAGTTGAGTGGAAGCGCGTCGACCGCTAACATTGGGAACCTTTCTCTCTCTCTTCCCTCCCAAGGAGTGAACGTTTCCTTCCAGATATCGACGGGGGCGTTCTTAGCGGAGGTCGAGTACAACTGGTGGTGAGTGTGTGAACCCCCCCCCCCCCTTCTGTGCAACTTCCTGTCATTCATTTGCTTTTCCAGTCCACGGTTCATTTTCAGCTCTCTAGTGAGTTTTGTGAAAGAATGTTGGTCTCGTCACCAGCGTTGATCTAGAGGGGGTGTGTGTTGGTAGTGGTGTGGGGGGTGGGTGACGGTTAGCGCCAATGTGGTGACACGTTGAATCGTGTCAAGCGACTGCAATCTCTTCATTTCACTGGTAGAGAAGGCAACGCCGCTACATTGCGGTTTGAGCCTGGCCCAGGCCCGATGTTGATGCTCACCAGACCTCTGAAGACCTCCCCGTGTCGCTCCACAGCCCTTTCTTTCGCTCATGATTGAGAAAAGCCTCTCTCCAACCCTCTGCTTTGCTGTTGGGCTGCTCGCGTGAGAAGTTGCTCTGTTGGGGCTCAACATTACTGCGTGTTTCTCTGTGTGTGTGTGTATAGGCTGGTAATGGGCACAAACAAGACCCAGATCCTGTCGCTGGTTGCCAGGCCAACAGTTCAGCGACCCAGCCTCGAGAGGAGCGGAGGAACTCGTGGGCTCATGCAAGTGAGTCGTCGTGGCTACTGGTTGCACTCACTGGTTACTTGCACTGACTAAATAAATGTATGTAGTATTTTTCAAAAGGTTTAGTCATTCTCGAGATGGCTTGCTATCTTCGAACTCGAATCAAAACAAACCACCTCTCCCTTCAATGCCATATACAGTAGGTCCATATAAGTGGGATTGGAAATACCAACACACGCACACACACACACACACACACACACACACAGACAACACAACCGTCTACATGCACTTTGACAGCCACGGCATGCCGGTTTATGTGGACCAGTGTCTGCTGACCTGCACCCGAGAGTTGCTTGACCCCGACGAATGGCCGCCGAGTAGGGGAGAGTGATTGGGGCACCATAAGGTCGGATGGTGGAGGGGTGGGGGGGCAGAGGGCCGTGGATTTGTCCCCCTGACAGGAAGCCATCAGAACAAACATGGTCCCTTCAATAAGGAATGAGCGGCCCCTCTGTCGGGGGAGGGGGGGGGGCCAGAGCTCAGCTCGGCTGACAAAGACACCACTGATGGTCAGATGAGCGCGCTATGCCGGCCTGGGAGTGTGCGTCAAGCGGAGCCCTGTCCCGCTCGCTAACCAGGCCTAATGCAATTGTGCTTAATCGTCTCTTAATGGTGTCCACGCGGTGCTGAGTTGGCGACGGCAGGCTACTGCTGGTGCATGATGGGTAAAAATGCAGCCTCTGTCCGTTCTGAGTTACAAACATTATTTATAACATTGTCTGGGGGGGCAAATTGAAATATGGTTGCATGCCTAAGGCAGACCCGTTTCACAAAGAGCCATTTAGGCATTTACTAAGCTTGAAAGTGCTTTAAATTGTCTTCTTTTTACTTGGTTAAACTCAATCAGAAAGATTGAATGCACACACATTCACAGAGGGCTTTGCCATTTGAAGCAAAATTATACTAATGAAAGGGATTTCCTTTTTTTCTGAAGCAGCGCATGTACATATATACATACATATAAGTTCACGTAGCTTGCCATAGCAGAAAAGAGTAGGCTATGTACTGTAAACTCCTTATATTGCAACGTGATACTCATTGCTTTATGGGACAAGCCATGAAATGTGCTTCTCATGGCCGCAACATATTTTCTTTGCTTGTGCAGTGGAAACCACTTGAGTTGCATCTCTGCTCTTTCCCATTTTAGTAAAATTATTGAAAACATTTAGTTTGGTCACAGTGGTCCAACGTGTGGCCGTGTATTTATTTCCGTGTCTTTTTAATGGTGCGGCTGCAACACTCGCCCTTTGAATGTAGCAACATGTTCAGCGGGAACAGTTGTTTGTTTCTGATTCAGCACACATAATTGCACACACTAGTCTACGCACGCTTTGCAGATGCATCGAGCTACGCAAGGAGGTTATGATGCTTACTTGCATAGCTACATTTTGTACGCAGCACGCCTGCTGTTTCTTCTGAAATGGCTGTATAAAGCTACACGTTGCCAAAGCCACCCCTGAGGTCTTGTGGTACGAAGGCTGTGGTTAATATCAGGTTTTTCAACAAGGCTAGCGAAGTACGATTAGCTGCAACCCCAGTGCCATTGTGCAAGGCACAGTGTCCCGGGCAGGGTTGGGAAAGTTACCGTTTACTTATTACTCCTTCAAAAAGTTATAATATTACTTTACTTATTACTGTGTATTACAAGTAACTAGTTACGTTACTAGTTACATTACGATATTACTTTCACAATCACTACCCTGTCTCGCCCCTTTTGAAAAATGCCAACCTGTGTAGCCAGCTCATTTTAGAATGTAATCCTGCTTATTGGAACAATAATGAACCTTAGGAGTCAACAATCAGCCAAAGTGAAAACATTGCAGCCTCTCAAACCAGATGATTGACAGGTCGGCTCAATTAACATTAATCTATGTTCAGGACCAAAAATCTCGTTCTTGTAACGCAGAAATGCAGCATTACTTAGTAATTGTAATATTATTACTTTTTTGGAAATAGTGATTAGTTACACTACTACTGAAAAAAGTAATAACATTACAGTAACTAGTTACTGCCCAACACTGGTCCCGGGACACCCAAGCCCTCCCCAACCGTCTCCTGAGCTCTTCCCTGCTGCTCAGCTCCATGGGTGGGGGAGGAGGGACCTAAGCGTGGAGCCTGGATCATGGATCATGCCTGGCCTTTGTTCTCTATGTTGGCTACTGGGATCTACAGGGGCTTCTGAGCCAGACAGCCCCCCCCCCCACACACACACACACACCCACACACCCATAAGCCCTGGACACACTGCAAACGACCCGCTTGTCGCCCATCGCTTTGTAGCTGAAAATGGTCGCTTGTTTACATTACAGGCTTCGGTTACCTAGGTATCCCTCTCGTATATTTCCCACCCAAAATGTTTAAGTCAATCTGTCAGTCAACGATACTCTTAGCTTCCATTTGTAGTCACCTCAATCGCATCTCCTGAAGTTTTAAACGAGCTTCGAAGTTGCTTCAATTCTCTGAATCTCCTTGACGTTCCATTGTCTCTCGTCGCCACGACGCTGCTAGTCGCTTGCAGTGTGTCCCGGGGCTTTAGTTCTACATGTACATTACAACATCCCATACGCACACAGTATAATACATGTCTTTATTGCCACCGTGCCAAAGACGTGTTTGTCTGGCATGGAACACAGACACATTTGGCCGGGGTTTGCCCTCCTCTGTGTGATGGTCTCAGATGGTTTTGAGGGGTCTGACCCGGTGTGTTTGTCTGTTAACTCTCTGTCTCTCTGTCTCTCTCTCTCTGTCCCTCTCTCTCTCTCTCTCTCTCTCTCTCTCTCTCTCTCTCTCTCTCTCTCTCTCTCTCTCTCTCTCTCTCTCTCTCTCCACAGAAACGGAGGCTCCCGTTCATGCGAGAGTGTCGTCCTCCCCGTCCAAGAAAGAGCGAGTGTCCTTCCGGGACAACCCGGTCCAGATGAGCGGTGGCTGGGGAGCGGGGAAGACAAAGAAGAGAGACAAAGTGTGCAAGTGACCGGTCCCCAGTAATCCCATTTATTTAACCCCCCTCCCCCCCAACACACACACACACACACACACACACACACACACCAGAATGGAACCCCCTACAGGTGTGTGAGAATCTGAACTGATGCCCCTACGTCCCCCCATAATGAATTTAGGAGTAATAGGAGGACCGCTAGCCCAAATATCTGCCGGCTCTTCTCATGTGGTGATTAAGATTGTGTATCGTAGGGGGGTTACCGGGACAACAGCCAAGCCCTGTTGAGGCACATGGTGGGGAACACAAAACCTGAGCTAATGACACGCTTTGCGGGCAAACCATAGCCCGGACGTCAGTGCCAGGGTCCTTTATTGCCCTTGTTGTTATTACTGCATCAAGTGCTGTGCTATTATAACTAATACTCAGCTGTCTGTTGCTGTGGTTTGTATGTGACGCTTGTATTGCTTCTAATAAGACTAATAACAGTGTAACTTAGTAAAGAGGCTTGTGCCACAGGTATTACAATGTTAAACGTTTTAGCCATGTTCCGTGTTACCGGTGCTTGCTGCGGTTATGAGTGTAGCACAAACACTGGCGTTGGAATTCATGAAATGTGTTCCCTGTTGCCAGACCGTGATTGTGTGTCTGTGCGTGTGTATTTGGGTTGGGAGAGACATCTTGTCCACCTTCAGATGTCGACCCGCTGAGCTCCGAGGTGCCTGTGGCTCCTCCACTTAGCTAGCCCCACTAAGCTAGCTAACGATACGCTATAGCGAATGTCAAAACAAACAGTCCAGAGTAGCTCCCTGGCAGGACGTGTGTGTCTGTCAGTTTACGTTTCTCCTGTCTTTCACATTTGTGTGCGTGTGCGTGTGTGTGTGCGTGTATGTCTGGAGGGTCCTGTTTTGACTGACGGAGGGGCTTGGCTCGTGCCAGGGATTTAGTGGTCCTGCCCAAACTGTGGTGTTCTGGAGCGCCGGTACACCTTCAAGGGGTGGGGGAGGGGGGCTGAAAGGTTTGCATCCCCCCCCTTCCTTCCCCTCCCAAATCTCCCGATCCTCTGATCGCCTGATATCCTTGGCCAGTACTTCCCAAAGTGGGGTCTCAAAGTGGGGGTCATGAGACAGAGCAGAGGGGGTCAAAAGATGATTTTCAGAAAAGAAATACCATTTTACAAAGATATTTTATCCATAATTGTTATTAGTACAGTTTATATATTACTCTGATGTATTCTGCTAGCCTAATAATAGCATGCCTGTTTTGCTTCTAACACCTCTGGGGATAGTGGGGGTCACGAGTCTCTGGCACTGTTATTCTGGGGGTCACAAGCTGAAAGGGTTGGGAACCCCTGTTAGGTCGTGGCTGAGGATTACTGCGGGCATCAGAGAATCCATCGTGGCATCCTGTGTTGCTTACATACCGGGGTTGACGTGTAGCGGTTCAGATTCAGTTTCCTACCTTTAAAATTCCACGGCGGTTATTATTATAGTGAAACTCATCTGGAATAATCTATACATGTTTTTTTTATGTGTTACGATTATAGATACATTTGAATTTATTGAAGGACAGTACCTTGAGATGCAGCACCTCATTTTCGAGGGGGTCCTTTTGATCTAGGTTATTGTGTTTATGGAGGTGGAGGAACTTGGTGTAAAGATATGTCTAACACCAAAAAAATAGCATCTTTACAGATTAATTCACTAGAACAATTACTTTATTGCAGATAAACTAATATATAGGTAAAGGAAAATATTGAAATTAAGTATGATACTCAAATAAAATCAACCTGGGAAAGATCGCTTTTATGCATTGTGGCTGTTGCAGATATTCATGGGCAGTTTTTGATTGTGACTCCAATTCATATGTCATCAGTCTCTGAATCTTTTTGACGTTCCTCTGTCTCTCCTCGCTGCTAGTCGCTTGCAGTACATGTCTTTATTTCCACAGTGCTGCAGACGTGTTTATCTGGCATACAACACTGACATTAGGCTGGTGTTCACCCAGACAGACACATGTAATTAACCATAAACTGGTGTTAATGGACCTTTAGTGTTTGCAGTGTAGTGCTCCTGTATCTATCCTGAGCAATTTGCTGTTGTGCTGCTGTGATCCCATAACAGGACAAGCCAGGTAACCAAGGCAGCTGATTGGTCAGGGGGAGGGCAACATTAAATAAAAATTGCATATATATTTTGATCAAATCAATACTCCCAGGAAGGTCATGGGTTTGAGTCCCGGAGTTGGCCCACCTTTGCATTCTTGAGCAAGATGCCTAACCCTTCCATTCTTCTTGTAACACTGGCATTTTGGATTAAAGTGTCTGGTTAAATGAGTTGTCTCCACCGTCTCTTTGTGTTCGATGTCTGCAAGACCCACATTGTGTGGAGGCTATACTATTTTATTTCACAGATTCTGGTGCCTTTCTCTTGTAGCAGAAAATATGTTTTAAGCAGAAAAGTAAACTCTCTAACTGCTTTTTGTCTTTTATGGTATATGACAATTTGGGCCTTTGACAAAGCACTTTATAAACTAAATGTTTCTGTAGTACTAAAATGAATACTAATAAATGCTATTAAAAATGTTTTAATAAATATCCTAGATATAACCAAGAGACGTGGAATGACCAGATAATGTAACGGACGCATCTAAACTCAGCTAACTGCATATTCAGCCGCATTCAGACCCACCAAACTACAAGTGAACTTTACACATTTTCTCCTCAGCGTGACAACGGTTTCAGGTCATCCTAGAAGTCTAATAAGCACGACCTCCCCCCGGTGGACTAGCCTATTTTGATTGTGCTCGTGTAGCACCTCCCGGCCCATTGCTATCGCCGGCGGTGACCCGACCTCGAACCGAGGCGCAGCCGCGCAGCACGGTGCACGCAACAGGTGGTATATGGCTGACCCACACGTTAGAAGTTAATGGTGGCAGCGGTATAGGTTCTCCAAAGAGAAGCCGAGTGTAGTAGCCTGGCTCCATGTACAACAGAGCGCACAGATGACTGGCACGTCGTGCATTTCATATTTCAAATTTTCTGGACATACCCGTGGAATGGTAGCACGAGAATTATATGTATAGGCCTACTACTGGAAATGTACGAGAGCATTGTAGATTTAAATGGGCTCGTTTTAGGTTACACGTCTAAATTTAATAAAATATGGATGTAGACCTAATGCAGTACAATTTAAAAAGCATGCGAATCATTATCATTGCATACTAACGTTGGCTACATGATCACATAGCGACAAATAAAATATCAATATATATATATCTCAATTTAATTCACAGAAGTTAAACTGACTATGCCTATATGTGTGTAGGCTACTATGTTACTGTGTAGGCTACTCATATTCAGTCAGATTAAGTCAAATCAAGTCGGATTCAATTGTCGAATTGTTGCGGACTTGTACGTTTTTGCAGAAATTATGGCAACGAGGATCGGATAAGATACATAGGTCTACATCTAGGATACTGCAGATTATATAATTATTAAAAGGCTAAAATGTATAGACTACCAAGCTATATTGGCCGATTTCCTGCAACACATAGCCCTAACCTATTTAGTTTCAAGTATTAAAGGCGTTGATTTCATTATACTAATCGAAATGTGACGTGTTATATCTTATTGTTGATTAGCAAGTGTCTATAGTGTAATTCTTTTATTTGCATCATTAGTTATTTATAGGCCTATGATATATTAACTGAGTATTAGTCTATGTAGATGTAGTCTATTGGCCAGGCGATAGACTACATCGTCTTCCAATATCATTTCAATGTGCAGATTTTAATTGTAATTATACTATACAATTTAATATAGGCCTACCCTAATCTTTAATTCGATTGATTATTCATAGGCCTACTTCCAACTTCACCAGACCAATAATTAATAAGGGATATTTTTACTTTGAATATTCTGTCAAATTATACTCGTATTGTTTTCATGGAATATGATAATTAATTCAAAATCTATTTGGGGTGAATACAAATTTAATTTGCAGTCACAAATTGTAGCGGATAAATTGTGGCCTTGTTTTAAAAACTAGACTCGCTTAAAGTAGTTTGATTTGAATCCGTTCTGGAGGGAGGAGTTGTGCTGCTTCATATTCAAAAGTAGGGGGTCTTCTTCAAGGAACCCGTTGGATTATAAAGAGTGCGTTCGTTCAAGACTGGGTGAATTATAGACAGCGACCACTTATTGCATTACGGGGGTTCCATTCTACTTTATTTTATGAAGACTTTTGACTCGACAACGCGAGTGGATTCAGGAGAAATGATGGACTTCGTCTTGGATGATAAATTTGCCCTGAAAAGTCAAGCGATTAAAGTTGGCGAATACTACATGGACCAAGTCATGGATGGTCTGGACAGCGTGCAGTACTACAGCAAGTCTGCGCCCAAATGCGCGCAGGCTTTTGGGCTGCAGAGCGGCGAGCAACACGCGCGGATGGAGCGTTCGTCGCCCTGCGCCGGAGAGCAGAATGGTGCGTAAAGGTCATTTCGCCCGCAGAAGAAGCGGGTTTTCTTTATGCCTTAATTTGCGTAATATGTGATATATTTTTACATATTTGGGGACCTGCGGTATTGCCCCAAATAATACTTATTTATTTATTTGACACTTATTTACTTTACATGTATACTATAGGTAGATATATAGAGAGTATAGCTAAACAGGCATATACGCCTATAGGCCTGATGTGTGTCTGCCAATAACGGCCATCTGAAAATACATGTTATAGCATTTTTCTTGTCTTTATTTAGTCTACTGTTCAATATGAATATGCATTATTTTGTATCTCAGATAAACAGAGAAGATTATCACAAGGTATAACTTCACCACAGAAACAATTCGTTTATTTTATTTATTATTTTGTTATTATATTTCACCATAACCCGTTATAGGACTGTCCGAATCGTTATACCCCACAATAACTGTTCAAATGCTGTCAAAGCATTGTTCAAATACTTGCAAGACCCCGATGATATGCTTATATATTATATGTTGCATCTCATTATTTTATGATGTGTTTATTTTAGGGAATTACAGTGTACCTAAAACAGACGAGGAGGCTCTACGCTCGGACCTGGGACGCTCGCTGGACTCGTGCTGCAGCATGAGGGCATCCCCGGTAACGGTGCCTCGGGAAAAAACGGACCTGGACGACCTCGGGGACAAGTGCGACAGCAACGTCTCAAGCAGCAAGAAACGGCGGCACCGCACGACGTTCACCAGCGCGCAGCTGGAGGAACTAGAGAAGGTGTTTCAGAAAACACATTATCCAGATGTTTACGTGCGGGAACAGCTGGCCATGAGGACGGACCTAACAGAGGCCAGAGTACAGGTAGGCCTAACGGTAGTTTATATTAGATTATTGTTTTACTAAAGTTGAAATAGGCCTACATGTTTGCCATCAATGCAGCACACATAACCGTTTCTAGAAGAAAAAAAACCGTGGAATATCGCCCATGACTGAATATTATAAAATTGGCCTGAGAAATAGGCATACCTCTAAAGAAAGGAGATAGGTTACAGGAGGACTACAACATGATAGCAGCCTATAATATTTTTTTTCTGCTTTTATCTATCTATCTCTCTTATCTAATTCATTTAGAAAAAAAAAATACTTACATTTTATTTTCATGCGCCCTTTGTGGGGCGGCAAGTTTCTCATTCATACTGTATGTGTATACTGTATTGTTAGTTTAGGCGTGAAACGTGGGTTTAATTCTTATTGACAAAGTACGTTTATTTGTTCGTCTTGTGTGTTTAGGTCTGGTTTCAGAACAGGAGAGCGAAGTGGAGAAAGAGAGAACGCTACGGGCAGATCCAACAGGCCAAAAGTCATTTCGCTGCCACCTACGATTTATCGGTTTTACCCAGAAGCGACAGTTACTCACAGGCAAGTTTATTTTAACACTAAATATTTTTTTTGAAAGGTGGGTTTAGGCGAAGAAAATGCCAGCACCCTTTGCTGTCATTGCTGAAGTTGGTTGAATACACTATAGAAAAAGCTGTCCTGAGATAAGAGCATCTGTAAATTAATTACCGTTTCATGTTTCATGTTGATGATTTATCCCTCGGTCCAGACAGAGGTTAGATGGGGTGAGAGGACGCTTATCCTGCATGCTACGTCATAAATGAAAATCTGGCTTCTAGTAAAATTAGTGTAAAGCGTTTTTATAATTTTATTTTATAGGCTATTTTCATTATACTGAATTTGTAGGTGGAGGAGGGTATATCAATAAATAAAATTAAAATAAAATGTGATTCTACATGCTCAGAAACTATACAGTAATTTAATATTAT
>JAODOY010001014.1:0-32084 GCA_025399855.1 Forbesichthys papilliferus
GTGATCATGTTGGCATGTTGACCAGTGTAGTAGTCTAGTCTATGTCATAACCATGTGTAACGATGTCAAGACAATTGTGCTACAACCATAAATTATGTAAATCTTACTCTCAAATACTTCAACACATTGATGGGCTATACATAGCAACTTTCTGGTGGCAAACTTGTAATGTGTTTGTCCTTTGTGCGTAGGAGCGGTGTTCAATTCCTGGGTGGGACAGAATTTTTTCTATTTTTTTTTTGTGGTCTTAATATCTTAAAGCATAGTTGTACAGACTTAAAATGTGAGACATTTTTTGTCACGCTTTCGTACCCCCCCCCCCCACCTTAAAAACATCTCCTGCGCCACTGATATACAGTATATAGTATACAGTATGAATACATTGCTTCACCTTTGTGTCACATGGACCCTTTTTTGTCTTTCCGAATGGAATCTTTCCGGTTGACGGTTTTGGGTTACCTGTTTACATGGGATGTCACCTAATCGTGTCTGGTGTTAACATGCGGATTAATACGTTGATAAGATAATGCGCACATGATCTAGCTCATAAGGTAACATGTCCCACTAGCAAATGGTAAAACCAGCTTCTAGTTCTAAGTACGTCGGAGAGTGAGGCTATTTGTGAGACTGGTGGAGAAATGTACGGCTCCAGATGAAGTCACAGAGAAACAGAGAGAAATACGCACAGACACTGGCCCTGGCTACCTTAACAGAGTATTGGCTACACCTGACACTGCTCCACTGCGCACTAGCCTACACCCGCCAACAGAGCTCCGTGGATGGTACTAACTCCCATTTACTTATTTGCAGTTCGCATCGCAGTTAAATTACTTTGTACCATTCTTATAATACATCCATTGCACAGCGGCTGTGCAGAATAGTTTACCAGCATCTCACAAAACATAAGTCGGGGCATGCGCATGACAACGCAACCAGGAAGTAATCGGGTTTAACCTTTTACACGGTTCTTTCAATCGGGTCATTTCAGAATGAAATTTCGATCTGGTTGGCCGTTTCACTTCCAACCGTGGTGTTTATATGGATCATTTTAATTCGGGTTGGGCCTTTAACCCGATTCCAATCGGAATAATAGTAAATGTAAACGCTACTGTAGCTTAGACGTTTGAACCCTTTAATAAAATGTTCTCCATCTCTGCAGTGTGAGCTATAAAGTCTTGCCCCCAACTAAATCCTGTATTTTTGATCTGGCCCATATCTGTGGCCAAAATCCTCAGTAAATCTCTGTATCTCCCAGTGAGTCCAGCTGCCCCAGATACGGATCACAGATCAATTAAAATGGTTATTTTTTGTGAGGGCTTGTTAAATATTCCTGGAGAGATGTGCTGCTTTGTGGCTCTCTTAGCATACTGTAATGTATAGTGTATAAATAGCCTTTTGTATTTGTCCATGTTAGTTTGCATTATTTTTTAACTTTTTTCACCTCTTCACCCCATAGCCTACTCCTACTGTACTTTCTTGTTCTCTCTCTCTCTCTCTCTCTCTCTCTCTCTCTCTCTCTCTCTCTCTCTCTCTCTCTCTCTCTCTCTCTCTCTCTGTGTCTCTCTGTCTCTGTGTGTGTGTGTGTGAGACAGACTATTAAAGCCCTCAGGCTTCCCTTTGATGACTGGCGGAACCTTGAAGACGAGGCCATCCTCTCTGAGTGACCCTGAAATTCAGTAAAAGTTGGTTTGTCGTAAATTCCCTCTCTACTGCAACCAAGGGGGTTAGGGGTGGGGGGTGTTTATGGAATACCAAGTCAATGGTTACGGGGTGGGGCGAGACAGAGATGTTATTTTCTAGCAAAAAAAAAAAAAAAACTCAGAGAAGATCCAATTAGGAAATGCAAAACAATATAACAGGAAGAAACGGGATTGTAAATATCATGTCAGCAGCAACCAAACACATAACAATAGAAGGACTTCAAAGCTAGTGGACAGTCTTGCACTAAATTATGATTATGACATGTTTAGTGCGAAACATAAAATGATGCAGTCTCTCTTTAGATTGAATTACCTAAAAGCCCCAGACACACTGCAAGCAATCCTCTCGTCACCCATCGTTTTGTAGCTGAAAATTGGCTGTTCCATTCCCGGCTTTGGTTGCCAAGGTATCCCTCTCGTATTTGTCACACGAAATGTTTCAGTTAATCTGCTAGTCAATCCTTAGCTCCCATTGGTGGTCGCCTCAACCACGTCGCATGAAGTTGAGATTTGTTTCACTTGGTACCTGCCCATTTCGCAATGCCGCCTGTCGCCGCTTCGTCTCTGAACCTCATCGACGTTCCGTGGTCTGTCATCGCTACATTGCTGCTAGTCGCTTTTTCCTGTATGTTTCTGGATCAGATTATACCTAAAACATCAAGCACTGATTATTTCAGTTTCGCTTTCATCAATCAGCTACAGTATGCTAACATCACTTTAGGTAGCTTCTCTAATTAACTAATTAGATTTTGTTTCAACAAAGTAGCCAGAGTTCGGTTCACAAGATGCATTGTTTAACAAATAATTGTAATACACGTAGTGTCTATATGGTCTACCCTTTTACTGAGATTATTCCAAATGCAAGCGGTGAAGGTACTGTAACTCCGTAGTCGGACATTCTTCACAAAAAGAACAGCGCCCATAAAGGTGCACAGACACTGGAATAGTGAAAATATAGTTCCAGCAGGGAAGTTTCTAGGAGCTAATATTTGGTCTCATGAGAATAGACAGAGTGCCTGCTAAATCGCTAATTTCACTGTGTATCAATGAACAGGCTGTGTATTTGTTCAATCTCTACAGACAAGACAAGAACATGTAACGATAGAGATCTTAAATGTTATTTTTATTTATTATTTTAGGGATGCTGAAATGCCATTTAGCTGTGCTTGAGCTCATCTAAAAAATCGAAGTCTAAAATCGCCAAGATGCACGCACTGTTGTCGCATGTCCTAAAATGCAATAAATCCATGCTTAAACAAATGAATATTGTATCTTTATGCTCTCACCTTTTTATTTGAGTATAGAGTAATGCTCCATAACATGTTTTAAATGTTGCAATTAACTTAAATCTTGACTTGACTGAAAAATACCGCAGATCCAATCGCAATTGCAATATCTGTCAAAAAAAATCTCAATTAGATTTTTTTCAGAAATCATTTAGCCCTAATCCACATTCAATGTGTGAAGAGTTTGATGCTGAATCTCTTACAGTAGGATATGTGTGGTATTATTACTGGAAAATGTTTCTATTAAAGGGAGCCGTGGCTGGTCTAATGTGAGTGTGACAGTGACCGAGTCTCTGGCTCAATATCAACACAACCAGTCACCAGAACAACAATCACTGCCTCCAATTAGTGTACCATAATTACTTATTAAGAGGCAGATAATTGCTCCCACAACGACAACCATCACAACTTATTAATATGGTCTCAGCTGGAAAGAGGAGACAGTGTGTGCGTGCGTGCGTGCGTGCTGTGTGTGTGCATGTTATGTGTGTGTGTGTGTGTGTGTTGAAGTATCTTAATTTTCTCATACATTTATATTCAGAACATGGATAAAATATGCAGTAAAACTTTTTTTTTTTCTTTTTGATACATGAGAAGGAGCTGGGTTCCAGTTTGTGTCCTGGGTTAGGTTCAGAAGAACCAGAGGGCTGTTTGTAATGTGTGTTGGGGGGAGGTAGGAGTTGTGTGGTGAATTGGCGATAGACCTTACAGAGAACTCATGCCAAAGTAAATTTCCACGGCACGGTAGGGGGCTGGATACACCACTGCAACCACGGCAACAAAGTGTTCCTCACCTGGGAAACGAAAATAGACTAACTGCAGGCTACCGTCAGTGGCTAGCTGCGAGCTAGTTTGGCGGTGTGCCGTGATTTAGAGGAACGGCTTGGGGTAAATGGGGGAATTAAACCATATGTTGGTTTGCCTGGATCGGCACGAAGAAGTGTCTTTCTTTTTTTCCCTTCTGCTTGAGATTGATCCATGCAGGGAGATGTTAGCTTGGAACTGTCAGAAGCCCAACAGCTGCAGATTTAAGGATGCCCCTTGTGCTGTGAGATCGTGTATGCGGGAGGGCTTCAAAGTTGAAAGAGACATCGTATCACTTTGGCTTCGTTTACGCTCCGTGGCATCCGCGCCACCTGTTGTATTGTCAGGCGGAGCTTTTCATGTAGCGCCGGTGAAGAAGAAAAGGAATTTGCATTTGAAATGAGAGCGCTGCTTTGCTGGTGAAGGGAAAACACCCCCGGCCTCCTCTTTGTATCGGAAATGAAGTGTGTGTACCTGTGGCTAACATTGGCAGCACGCTTCACACTGGGTTTAACCATGATCCACCAGCGATTGTTATTTGTCAAGGAGCTTGTTATGCCACCTGGGGGTGAATTTGTCATTTAAGTCCATAATCCTATCATCCACAAGGGAAAGACTGTAACATACAGATAGTTGGGCATAAAGATGAAATGTAATGCTGTCCAAACACTCCTACAACATAACCTGTTGTTTATCATCTGGCAGTCTCGCATTGCCAGGCTTTACTATAAAGTCTGGGACACAGCACTGGTTAACTGTGTCAAGACCCGCCTACTTGACAGTAGAGGTATTTTGATTGACACGCACACAACGACCACCACATAATGCAATGACCAAGTTGGACGTTAACACTTAGGAATCCATCGGGAAACCTGATCATCAAGAGCTGACTGTTTCCCACCTCTCGGCCTAGTAACATTACAGGGAAAATATCGATTTGTCACGATAACATTTTTTGTTTGTTGATATTGTTCCATAAATAATGGCAATAAACAATATTATTGTAATTTTAATGGCAGAGAAGAAAATACAAGGGTGGAATGGCTGACTAAATAATCCACTGTAAAGGAGTTCAACTGAAACACAGAACCTTTTAATAGTAACCTAGCCTCGCAAGACCAAGCTTCAGTTTAATTTAGCTGGAAAGCTTAGGAATAATTTTGAATGTGTCTGAGAAGCAACTGAACTTTCCCATCAGCGTCGAGTTGATAGCTATACAGGCTTGGTTAAGGTGTGCCGACAGCGAAAATGACCAGATGGTTCATCCAATCAACTTCTAAGTGAATTTTTGGCAGTTGATTGAAGTACCTGCCATGACAAACTGTTTCAATGTAAGGCTTCCAAGATGGACTTGTGGCAACAATTCTTCTGGCATGTCAAGTTAATAGTAACATACTGTCGCTACAAAACATTGTGCCATCAAAACAAGCATCCAACATCTTATAGCATGCATGACACAACTGTCGCGATATAGGTTGGCTGTGAAGTCCGTTCTGATAAGGAACAGAAACTTGATGGTATTTTAGAATTAAAGTGACACAGTTCATATGTTTGGCAATGCCTTGTAAAGCAAACCCAAAATTGTCAACATTAAGAAAATGGTAAAATGTCAGCGTTCTATTCTCATATCCGTTTTGCAGTGATACACTCCCATGTTTTCTAATTTAGAGCCGTAGAAACTAGAACCGGTACAGTAGCAGAATGATATAGAGGTGCGTTCAGAATTGTCAAACGTTCGTAGTTGACATGTTTGCTTTGAACTTGAATTTTGAATGTTTTCTGTAAACATTCCAAAAATATTAAATTTAAAATGTCACCCTTTCTCCAGCGTGAATGTGTGTTCGATGAGAATTACCTCCTCAAAAGGTTTGTTTATGGTCGCGGCAAACTTAAAGTGGAAAAACTGTTCGACAATTCTGAATGCATCTTGTTTCCGCTATTGTCATGTGACATTAATTATTTTTTGGGATTGGTTAAACCAGGTTCATTGCTTGGCTGAGTAGGCTGTTAAAACATTTGCCTCGCGGAAAGTTAATTTATTATATTATTCGTAAACTACCGCAAATTAATGTACTGTATCCATAAAATGCATTAGCTACTGCCATCTGCTGGACTGTCCAGACTATTGTACTATGATGGTATTAACCACGGCATGTAAGAACAGGCACAAAAGGTAAATGTCCCTGGATGGAGATGTGTGAATAGAGAAAATCACTAGCTGTTCCTGCACAGTGATACAGGTAATTTACCAGGAACAATGTGTGAAAAGAGATTTAGTCATACAGTAGTAAGCACATTGCTACTAAGAAGCTGCCAGAAGGCCGTGTACTGCATTACCCACAATGTTGTGCTGTGCTATAGTATGTGGACAACGACACAGGTATTAAATTAATCTTGGTGCCAGTATAGTTTAAAACTGATAGCTTCAAGCCATTGTTAAATACAGTAATAATTTGACCAATTGATGTGATTTTCGTACATATAGGCCTACAGTACAATTAATGGTGAAAAGGGTTATGAAATGTGGCTCTCTTTTAACGCTCTACAGTACCACTTTAAAGCAGTCTTACACATGATTTAAAATGGCTATACTTAACTACAAATGAAATGTAGATAATAAAATGAAGATAATTAGCTATGTGGCATAATGCATAGAGAGCACAACAACCCATATCATTACTCTACTTTCTCTGTGAATTAAATGCGCTATGCATTAAAGCCTCCAGGAATATACCAGCTTTAATGTTAATTTCCTGCTTCTCTCAAGCCTGTTTACGTATACTTACTTTATATATTTGTTTACTAGAGAAGCACCATCAGCCCTCATCAAAACACTCCAGAAATAAAATTGAAATAGCTCAAGTGCTCGGAATACGCAGGACGTTGATATGGTGTGCCTGGCACAAAGTTGGTCTCATAGATTTCCTCATAATACTTTTCTCATAAATGCAAGATGTCTATATTTATTTCTAATCTGCCCTCAGGTGGCGGATTGATGTGTATCAGTGCAGACGTTCAATAAAAAGCCCAGAGCTCATGATGAGACTAGAGCCCTGAGAGAGATATAGCGGTGGTGGGAGGAGGATAAAAGAAAGCGGTAAGCAATACCGGTCTACATTTCCATGCAAATGTTTGTCAAGTTTTAAGTGCCGTTTGAAAATGTTAACGAAGGACAATGCAAATCTCAAGTTTGCAGAATGTAAAATATTCATAAAGGCAGGTGTGTGGAGTGAGAGAGAGAGACGTGGCTGTAAACAAAGGTAGACACATGAACATAGAGGGGAAGATATCGGAGAGGGTACGAAACTGAGAAAGTATAGGAGGGAGAGGAAGGGTCGATCGACAATAAAACCAATGGGATTAACGGGCAGGGGAAAGCAAAAGGAAAGAGAGGCAGGGGCTAAGAAAGAAGAGTCCTCTCTCTGTGTCTCTCTGTCATCGACCACCGCCCTGCATTATTCATGCAAGGCCTTGCAGGCTGCACCATCACGCCACACAGAGGAAAAACCAACAGCAACCAAACACAAGAATGATTTTGGCTGTAGGAGATCAGGTGCACCTCGACTGTGCCTGTCCGGTGTGATCAATGAGGACGGCAGCAGAACACGCATGTGTTAAACTTAAATAAATGCAGCGGCATCAAATGTTTTCACATAAGCAAATGTCAGTCATTTACTTTGGCTGATACCACATTGGTGTTACAATGATCATACATTTTTATAATTATGTGTCTAGGAGGAACATTCATGTGAAAGAATTAACCTACACCAGCAGAGAACAGGTAGTGAAGCATTTTACTTTTAATTTGAAATACAAATAATTAAGATAAATAAAGGAATGCAACTGGGTTTTATTGAAATAAATTGTAGTTTTGTTGTGAGAGTGGAAGTACATTAAAGTATTTTCCATACATCTAATTTGTATTAATATTGCAGAAAACCTTCTAGAAAAAGGATAATCATAATGCTGGATTAATCTCAACATTCAACAGCATGAGCCTACAGGGCCCTTCAGGCCAAGGTTATTTCTAAAGTTATTTTCAACATGATGTAAAGGTTTTTATATATATAAATTGTTATTTTTTTTTTTTTTTTTTATATATATATATATTTTTCTTTTTTTTTTTTTTTTTCTATATATCTATATTTCTCTCTCTCTCTCTCTCTCTCTCTCTTTCTCTCTCTCTCTCTCTCTCTCTCTCTCTCTCTCAATCTCCCTCTGTGTCCAGTCCATTCATGCCTCTATCTCCCAGCCTGTCCATAGTGGATAGGTCTGGTCTGTTCTTCCTAAGAAACAGGTGGAGCAGGCTAACAGTCAGCACAGGCCTGAATTACACGGACACACTCGCTCACACACACACACACACACACACACACACACACACACACACACACACACACACACAGCCATATGGTAGTGCTCTGGAGCTTCTAGGGAAGGGGGTAAAGTGGTGGTTGGATTGATTGGGGGGGTGTTGATTGAGGGTGGGTTAAATTAATCAGCAGACTGTCCCAACTGTCCACAGTCTTTGGGGAGTTGAGACATGCATTCATGGGGTCTTATTGGGTTGAGGGTGTCTGGATGGGAGGTGTGTGTGTGTATGAGTGTGTGTGTTGCGTGTGTTTGTGATGGACAAACAGAAAGACAAACTGACAGACCATATTGCATATACAAGAATACTGCAATGACTTAGTTTAACATGGACACAATATTTAGTCTCATTTGCCTTCATGTAGTTTAATTACTGTACCATATAGCTGTATAAGAATATAGTCGTATATACTCTACACTAAACTCAGGCAGTCACATAGTCTTATATGCTTAAAGCAAAGGCCTGTTTGTGCCATGTTCGTTCCTCAAACATGGTTTGAAAAATCCTTTACGTTGTTCAATTACTTGACTCATATAAGACCCAAACTGAAAAATGTAAATATTATTAACAGTAAAAGGTATTTAAATATTTCTGCATGAACAGCAATATAAACAAATAACACTGCACTGATATGCACAAGTTAACCCTGACACA
Source organism: Forbesichthys papilliferus (assembly GCA_025399855.1). Lineage (NCBI taxonomy): Eukaryota > Metazoa > Chordata > Actinopteri > Percopsiformes > Amblyopsidae > Forbesichthys > Forbesichthys papilliferus. The sequence continues at coordinate 8,817 of JAODOY010001014.1, forward strand.
TGCTGTGCATGTGTTTTTATTTGTCTATTCCTTTGTGTGTGTGGCATCTCTAGGAACCTTGTCACTCCAATCATAGAAGCTTTTAAGTATATTGAGGCTGGGTACTGCGATAGTTAGGAGGGGTTTAGGCCAGCCACCTGCCACTCACTTCACAAAGGCACAGCCTGGCAGATGTATGGACAGGAGGTCAGATGGTCAAAGACTTTGTCATAATGCATAACACTGCTCAACAAACACAAGTCTCCCTATTCTTTGTTGCCTGCACACCTCGATTGGTTAATAAATGCTAAATACATAGTATATAAAAGTCTTCATAAAGGGTGACTTGTACAACATTGTACACGTTCACACAAAATCACAATACAATATGAATCACAGTAACGTTTGTTACTGTCATCCTTTAAATAGCTGACTTATCAATATCCAATATTTGTATACACTAGTAACGTTGGTTATTATAGGTGAAATAACGTGTTTTGGGCATGTACGTGTTTGATGTTTTGAATAATTACTCTTTTAAATACTTTAATACAGCATAAATAAATACTTCTGGCAATTTTATGCTTCAGAAATGTATTTTGATATTTCATATATGTTTCTTCTTTTGGTAGAAAATAAACATATTATTGGGGTCAGCATTATATTATTAAATCATTGTAATACGTAATCCCGATGCCCATCTCGTGGAAAACACTGCCCTTAATCTGACAAAAGGGTTTGATACTTAATTTTGATCAGGTTATGTTTACAATGCTGTAGCCACTCCACTAGAATACCAAGTTGTCTCTAAATCCTTGTGTGTGAATGCACGTCCACATGGCAAATTCTTTTTTTCGTTGTTTTTTTTTTCTTTAGCTGCCTTTTTTGTTTCCCCTTATATTCTGGATTTCTCAGATGCAACTTTATTGTGTTTGCCATTTTGTTTTCTGTCTTCATCCTATCCAATGTCATAAAACGTCCTCAAGAACATCATGTTTTGACAAAACCATAAGCTATTATCTCTCACAAAATTGCTTGTTTCTGAACAAATGCCAAACACACTTTTCTTATCTATTTGTTTTTATTTTGTCCAATTGTCTTTTTTGTTCCAAAAGATAACTGTAGGTAATTTCAAAATATGTATTACCAACCGCCCATACGATATTCTGTTAAATGTAATATTTTTACATCATATATCATGCATGGGAAGAACTTGGGATCTAATAAAACACTTCAACCACTAGAGGGAGACAAATGTCAGGACACCACCCACCAGTAAATGTAAATACAACACTGTGACCTTTCTACAGATTTATTTGGGGTTCATATACATAATGTGATATATTGTGAAACAGCTTTATTGAAAGCATTGAAAAGAGTATTTCCAAAAATGCTGTGGGGTATAGGTTCTAAAATGTGTCCTCTAAACGGATTACAGGGGGGACCAATGCACCTTACTAGCCCACCCGACATTAATTCTAAAAATGGGTGCCGCTATTTCATCTGCTGTGTAGCAGATGAAGCGATAGCCCTCACCCATTCACAATTGACAGGCTACCAGATTACCTGCAGATGCAATGAATGTGGCAAAGGATGCTTAGGGCCATATAGGACATTCAGAATGCAACCTCAGCTTGTTTGATGTCAAGGCTGAGGCATAGTGAAGACCACCCCCGTAAAGTCAACAAAACATGTCAGGACTGGGAAGAGAGGAATTCAATTGAGACCGAGACGAATGAGGGCAGGGGCCCAGACAGGAACGGGATAATAGTTTATTGCAGATTGATGCTGATGCTCTTTTTCAAAGACCAACAGCTAAACTGTGCAAATACTTTCACGGTTTTAATTATGATTCAGATCATTCTAATTAAATACAACTTGTGGATGGCAAGTATATCTTATATTGAATTCTGATGTTCTTCTTATTACATGGACAAAACATATATGCTAAAACATATAATTGACAATTCCACCATGATGAAAATGAATGACATTAGTCAAATTTAACAGAGCAGTAGTTCGTTTGACACAATGCTTAAATCCCCACGTTTTAAGTGAATTGTGACCATACAAGTCAATATTATATTTATCATCAGGTGTGAGAGGCATCATATTTGTTTAGCGATATCTTATCCTGCCAGAACATATAGCTCTGCGTTTAGTTAAATACCCAATAGAGGTGCTAATTAGTATTTCTAGTGCTCCCTATAAGGTTGTGGTGAATATTGAGGGCAAGGATTATTTCAATAATCAATGAGAGCAATTTCGCTATTTGGGAGTCCTCGCTTGCAACAGCTCAGCGTTTTCACTGTGCTACTGTGCAGCCTTTCACATGGGCTCATAATCTCGGGTCAGGCTCGATTGGAAAAGGTATCGTTTATTTTTGAAATATGGTGTAAATTACAGTGATTGAAGATGAATTGAAACAGATAGCCTACAGGCAGCGCTTCTTCGAGTATAGGCTGCTATACAGTCTATATCAATAGGCTGCATGCCTGAGAGGATTCCGTACACTTCATCACTGACCGTTACATTTTAATTTGTTTTATCAATCTATTAAGGTTAGGTTTGCCTACTGTATAACCTGACACCATGCAGGTCGTCTTGTCAAACACGCAGATATGAAAACCAGCTATTTAAAGCTGAGCACTAGAGGACTTTTTGACCTTAGGAGGCAAATCGATTTTATTTTTCCACTAAGGCATACACATACACAACATAGTAATTTCGGTTGGGTTAACACGCACATATAAAATATGTATGTGATTTGATCCCAGATAGTTTGACGCACTTTATGAAAAACTAATTAGCCTGTCGTACGCCCACCCACACAGAGTTGAAACCAGAGCCTCTTTAACTTGCGTCTCTCTCAACACCGTTTCTAATCTTATGATCCCGAATTAACTTTACTTTAAAGAAAAAGAAAGAACGAAGAGAAGAATGAGAAGGAGGGGAGAGAACTAGTGTATATCCCATATTTCCCCCCACCCATATCTCTTTACAGGACTTCCAACCAGTCTAGAGTTATTTCAGGAATGCGTTGAACATGGCTGCCGCGATGAAGGCGCAGAAAACAGGACTGTTGGAACTTCGAGTAACCGTGGACCACTGGATCCGCGTGTTGGCCACTCTTAGCGAGGACACTTTAACAGTAAGCCCCGGGGACCTTGCTGAGGAACCGGTGAAACCCAATCCAAGCCCTGGCGGTGCCGTTAACGGAGACCCCCCGAATCTCAGCTTGTCCCAAGTCCCGGAGACGATTACCAACGTGAAGCGCACTGTTCGAGTTACTAAACAAGATGTTGGGGGACTTGGAATCAGTATCAAAGGTAATATACCATAAATCGCTTAAGTAAATCATAAATATCAGAACTCCAAACTGGTTAAACGGCTAGTTCGGTTGAGAATGTCAATTTTGTGACCTACGGCAATCTGCTATCCCCAGGGAGTAAACTTGAAACCAGTGCGCCAAAGTGCCAACTAATGCTCTTGTGTAACATTATTATTTAGACACATTTGTTTTCGTTTGTAGCCTTTGTGTTTTCAAGCAGTGCCTCAACATGGAACTATTTCAGTGTCCCATTCAAATACTGTTGTCTTGAAGGTCTATTCTCACACAGGCTATTTCATAAGACCTGCTCCCATACTAAATTCCTAATATCTTCTCTATCTCTGGTCTTATAATACCAATAGGTGAAGCAGAAATATTCTGAAGCAGAAATATATGAATCTGTTTGATTTAGGCTACTGTATATGGTAGCATATAGATAAAGGTTGTTGTTGATGTACGGTATTGCTGCAATGAACAATTTAAATGTGAACAAGAACATCTAACAACTGTCAATGCTGTACCTCATGCATACACCAGAATTGCATCTATATTCACCAGCATGATGTCAGGGGTCACACAGGTTAGCCCATGTGACTCCTAACATCATCTGAGCGGAGCTTACAGTACATGCCTAAGGTCTCATTATTTGTTTTTCCCCTTTCGTTTTCCTATTTACATATGAGCTGTATGTCACTGATAATCACATGCTTATAAAGATAGAGTAAGTATATTTTATTATGCAGCGCAAGGGAGGTAACGCACAACAAGAAATACCACGGTGACATAGTGTAGATATTATGGTATAGCAAATTTATTCTTGAGCATGTCACTGCAAAGTTTCATTGATGAAATAAATGAATAAATGTTTTTCATAGTTGGTATAGGATATAAAAGCACTCTCTAGTCTGCACAAGCTATAAACTAAGCATATGGCGTCTCTAATTCAGGACAATTTTCTGATGAAGTAGGGCTAAGATCATATACTGTAAACCTAAACAAACATGGTACATGTGGACAACAATGCCTTTAGTGTTAACAGAGGAGCAAAATATGCATATAGGCATATATGTATGATAATGCTTGCATAAATAATACATTATTATTCATATAAATTACACCGCCATAATATTAATAAAGTATTGCCAGTTTGTTGTGGCTGGTAAACATACAAACAAAAAAACAATTACATCCGTTGTGTGTGTGTTGACCTCATATTCATGTGACATTCACATGCTTTTTCTTTAAGGGTTTGTATTTCTGAAAGTGTGTGTGAACATGCAAGTAGTGCGTATGCATGGTATTTGTGTTTCGGTCACTGTGGTCTATGTAAAACCCACCCTGTTCCTGAAAGGCCTGTCGTCCGCACGTATTGACAGGTGGTCACTTGGCTGTGACCACCTGCCAAGGCAGGTGGTCCAGTTGACGGACAGCTCAGGGCCCGCCCTCGCTGTTATGATGCAGAGATGGCTCATCGTTGGTCAGCTGGTGGCAACACCTTCCTTTTCAGATCCCACACCTTTGCCGCCAGCCACACAACACGCGCTCCCCCAGTGACAGAGACGCGAGGTCAGTTTCTGTGGCAACGGGATTGTTTTGAAATATCACATGACGCTTTATACATAAAGCAAAACTATCAATGGCTCGCTATTGGTGTGGGATTGTTGTGATGCTGTTTTTTCCAAAGAAGAGATAAAGAGATATAGCATCGCAAGACCATCTTGATCTCGCGAGCTTCAGTTTAATTTTGCCTTGAGAATCAGTCTGGAAAGCCTCGGAATCATTTTGAATGTGTCCGAGTAGCAACTGATCTTTCCAATCAGCGTCGTGTTTATAGCTATAGGGGTGTGGTTTTCCAATCAGCGTCGTGTTTATAGCTATAGGGGTGTGGTTTTCCAATCAGCGTCATGTTTATAGCTATATGGGTGTGGTTTAGGTTTGCCGAACGCAAAAACAACCAGATGGTTTGTCCAATCAACTGTCACGAATTTTCTGAAAGTACTTGCCCTTTACTAACAGTTTAACAGTTTCAAAGTATGTCTCTCCAGATGGACTTGTGACAACAATTCCTCTGGCATGTCAGGTTAATAAAGAGAGGCAGGGAGGGCCAAACATGGTTGAAAGAGAGGCAACACCAGGACATACAGTGTTTGAACATAGATAAAAAAAGACAGAAAGAATAAGGGTATCGCAAGATAAAAGATGGACGTTAACTGGAGGGTTTGTATGATCATAACATGACTTCACATTGCAAAACTGCTTTCCTTGGGCAGGGCTAGCCAATACTAAAAGGGGTCAGTTAAGTGGAACTACTTTCAGCGGTGTGTATGGTTATAAATCAAAAGCACACGAATGGACAAGTGCACACACACATACACATGCACAAGTGGCGTGTCTTGACCACTGGTCTTGACTGCTCAGCCTCTAGTGGCTGATGAAGACACTACACCCCTTTAAAGGAGCTGGGGGACCTTCACAAACAAGAAGGGGAATGCTCCAAGTAAGACACAATGTGAGAGAAGCAACAGAAGGCTAACGGGGAGAGCGTGGAGATGGTGAGTCGTGGGTAGCTAGCTGACACCACAATGTGAACAGCTGAGAAAAGCAGCCCACAGCATGCAGTTGTCATTGGCCACAGATGAAAGCTATGTGGCTGGGAGTGGAGCACTTCACTTGGGATAATTTTAGGAAGCCCCAAACCCACCCTTTTCCCCTCCCCTGCCCAATAGCTTGCAAAAATACACGGAGCCAGTCGCCTTCACTTCGACGTGTCTAAATTTAAGGCGGGGCAGACAGGAAGCCGTGTCTCCAAGAGAGCAGTCTCCTGACCTGCCGACCGTTCTGTTAAGGAATGTGACCTTTCACATCCCGCTCAGACCCATTTGAGACATGGTTCACGCCGGACATTCTTTATCCAGATTGTGTGGAGATAAGTGCTACTTGACTAGGGAGTTTCTGAATAGTTATTTCATTTCTATTTTATTTTTGTTATCATATGCGGTAATAACGTATTGTCATTGCAGCCATAAATACTACTAGGACAGTATAACTTACACAGTTGTCATTATCCTGTTATATGCTTTGTAACATATTTCACAGACTACTATTTTTGGCAATGCCATGTGCACTATAAGCAGTATCATTGTAAAACAAGGTGTGATATTCGTCTTAGTGATACCTTCACATCGACATCTTTAGCGTAGGTAAATTGTGAGTGTGATTGTAGATTTACTGTAAGTCTAAAAATGTGGAGGAATATTCTTTTAGATTTTATTATATGTCTAAATAAATGACGAGAAGAAACATTTCGGTTATTTTGTCAGTTATACCATACATTTAAATTTCAAATGGTGTTTTTTTGTATTATTTTTCCCAGTCACCTCAGCTATTCACGTCTATCAATTCTAGTATTTTCTACTTTTGCTGATCTTTATTGAAGGTATACCAACAAACAGATTGTTAGCATGTAATTCCCTAATTAGCGGCATGTCAGCGTTGGACAAAGCACTACCGCCTATTACCCTGTCACTGTCAGGTCCGGTGCCTGACCCCTCCTCTACCTGAGTGACAGGCTGTCAGCTATACGAGGAACCCAACTGTGTTTGACGTGAACTTGAAGGGAGCGATGCAAGCAGTGGATGAAATGGGGGAAGGACGGGGGGGGGGGGGGGGGTTAAATAAGCGAGAGATGTGGATACTTTGATTGATCGTTTTGTGTTTTCCTGTGCAGGATGACAGCAGTGATGTATTTCTGCCATTAGCTACAGTAACAAAACTTTAATTAAAACAGTTTATAAGAAGAGAATGGAACAAGGGAGCACTATAGGGAGTGTGAAGCTGCATTTTATTGTGGGTGACTTAATGTTTTCCATTGCTGTGATATGTGGTGATTAAGCACTGTGGTATGGAGTAATAATGCAGATATACAGTATATTTTACATATGTGTTACAGCATTTATAACACATGCAAGGTAAAAGGTTGACTCCATTGAATATATGGCTGACAAAATACTATCACCGTACTGTGCAGCCTCTTCTGTCCATTACTGGATGTCACATAATTTAACCTTAAATAAACATGTGTTTATATGTTTTTATTTAATTTACCTTAAATAAAGGTTAAATGAAATAAAAACCAATAAGCAAATCTGGGCTGAACTTCTGATACCTTTGCAAGCTTGGCAGCACATTCAGGTGCTAAAGTAGATTTTTATTGGCTGTTACTGTAACATTGTTACTCACAAGTTCGTATCTGTAAACCTAGCGCCACACTGGTGCAGTGCTTTGTTTACTAATTTGAATTTGAATTAGCATTTTAAGAAGTAACAGTACTCGTCTTAACAGATTTACAAGACCTGCGTACAGTTAGAGTCATGTTGTAAAGATAACCAACATAATCCTCTATACGTAAAACATTGGACTTGGTCATTGAGTTATGTAGTTGATTGTTGTGCATGTCTTATCACAATACCTCTATTGTCAAATAGGCGAGTCTTGACACAGTAAGCCAGCACTGTGTCCCAGATATTACGCTTAAGGCTGGTTCTGTGAATATATGTACACTATATTACAGTAATGGAGCTAATGATCTCAACAAACAAGGAAGTGTGTTAAAAAAATGCATAAAATCTCAAAATGCATGGCAGCATGCAAGCGTTACAGACTTCAAATGGACATTTATGTTTTAAATTTCAACATTGAGTTGTTATCCAATGCAACCCAAAATGTGTACACTTATGAATATGAATAGGTCAGAGACTAGCCAGTAAACACATTCTGTTAGAATAGTGACATGAGCAATAGTTGCTATTAGTGGCTATTCTTAGGGCTAATCTATTTACAAAGCATTACTAAGCATCATGCCATTAAATGCCAACGTACCATTTAGTAAATCAAAATGAATTGCTGGGAGCCAAATCTAACAGAGCAGGTAGGGTAAAGTATAAAACTAGTATAAAGAAATAGAGTTAGGCTGCTCCTTGCCAATGAGAATAAAGCACAATTGTAGTGCTTTCAGTTGGAGAAGTCAGTGGGCGAGGCACCGTGATGTATACTGAAGAGGTGGGTCTTGAGTCTGATGCAGATTGTCGATATAGTGCCTCTGCTGTCCCTGACAGCTGCAGGAAGCTCATTTCACCACTGAAAAGATAACAGCAATGATTGAGCTGAGTGACTGTCATTCTCATAGCGAGGGAGGTGGATCTAAGCGCTTGGCTGCTACTTGGCACCTGACCTTTTCTGGGAGCTTGAGTGGGATAGTTCCCGTTTACTGCCCTGGCCAGCAGCAGCCTCATCAATCTGATACCATATTATCATCGTTTTTGCAACAATACACTTGGTATCAATGACCATCATTCATCTTGTTCATCCTGAAGATGGCAGTTGTTCAAATGCCAAGTAATTGTCTGACAACTATATTAGTAGTTTAATAGTGCATTATTTCAGTACGCAGTCTGCACCTACCTTTCATTGAACATATGATATATGCTTTTTTCATTCTCACCTGGAGTTTCTTATTACAATACATGTGGAACAACACAATAGGCTTGTGTGAATAAGTGAGAATTGTATTCTCTGATTTCATACTGTAAGTGTAGTTTCCTAAACCCTCAGGGTATGACGGTTTGAACTGCAAGCGAGTGGCGTTTTGTATTTGCAGTAATCTAAAAGTGTTTTAGAAAGCAAGAAGGCATAGTGTATCCCAAACCGTGTGGTTTTAATGAAGATGTTCTGTTTTAGTATGAACCACTAGAGGTTACAAGTCACACCTTGCACAGTGTGGAAAACTGTGTTTTTGTAAATTCTTGCTCCAAATGAAGTGAAATGATGAATGTCGCAGAATGTCAGTGTCTCAAATAAACACACACACATGCGTGCGCGCGCTCACACACACACACACACACACACACACACACACAGAGCTATATATATATGTTTAATTTACCAGGTCCAACTGTTTCACGTTATCCTGTATATTTTGAATCATATACATTTTTATGAGTTTATTTCAAGGTGACTGTAAGAATAATATAAGCTTTTGGCTATTGGTTGGCAATATGGCCAAAGACTTAAAGGTCATTCAATATCTCATGTATCACAATATATTAGAGTGTTTTATATTTTCACATTTTTAATCAGTAGACATATCGCCCAAAGCTCTTTATTCAATTTCAGACTTTATTCAATTTAAATGTACTCACACAGTAGTAGGTCAACTCCTAAAAACATCTAATCTCTGATACTGATTATGAGGGTCAGAGACTCATAGCCAGTACGGGGCACCACCTCTAACAAATACCACTCACTCAGTCATCCAGGAGACATTGGTCTGATGCTCACATAGGCCTACCATTCAGCAGCAGACTACCACTAATCCCAGTTTAAAACATGATAGATCGTTCCATAGTCCTCCACAGGTTCAGAGTTTGAGCTATTATTTGTTATAGTGGCTGAACCTTGTTTTAATGAGTTGAAGGCATTTGGCATTAGTCTCTCAATAAGTATACAGAAGAAGTGCCCCATGGAGCCAAGCTGTAAATATACTATTCAGAATGAATTGAATGTAATTATCTTTTGTACAGTTCGTTGCTCATTGTCCTGAAGGCCAAAGTCCAAATGGCAGTTGACATTATTGACAATATTCCTCATGAAAAGCAGCAGCCAGTGTACAATGCATCAGCATATGAGCTGGCCTTCATTAAATGAAGAGAGAGTGGAGGGGCAGGCTGATCAAAAATTGATAGGAACCTGCAGTAGTGACTTACAATGAGCAATAGTATATGATTATGTCCTCATGTTCTCATGTATCTGCAGTTTATGGGACTGAAAGCGTTTCTTGCACTAAGTTGCACTGGTTTCAGTTGGAAGTGAATGTCACCTCCAAGTTGTGTTATTCACATGAACAGAATATAGCCTACATTATTCAGAGGCACATATCAGGCTTGAATCGGTTTAATTTAATAATGGCATGCGCTTGATTTGATATGTACAGTAAGACTTTGTAGAAAACAGTTGGACCATACATTCGGCATATACTGTAGATCCAGCATAGTTACATGTACTGAGTATGTACAAACATATACAGTATACACTATACTTTACAGTATACTGTATACTATTCTCCTTCCATGCACCACACAAATTCATCCTTCAGTAGACATGCGATAGGTGCTCCTATAATCAATACCCTTGGTGTCATTTAAATAAGGCAAATCTTCAATCGCCTCAGGTTTAGATGTAATGTCCGCTTGTGGAGCTGAAAGAAAGACAACGATTTCTTTTGTGTTGTGCAGGTGGCAAGGAGAATAAGATGCCCATCCTCATCTCCAAGATCTTCAAGGGTCTCGCTGCTGACCAGACGGAGGCGCTCTATGTCGGGGACGCCATCTTGTCTGTCAATGGTTTTGACCTGCGAGAGGCCACGCATGATGAAGCTGTGCAGGCCTTGAAGAAGACAGGAAAGGAGGTCATTCTTGAAGGTAAAACAAAAGGTCAAAGATGCACGCCTCTGGTGGTGTCTGGATTTAACCTCCTGCATTGATGAGAGACTTGCAATCCTCACTACTCCTGCCTATAGAGCTAATGCTGTGGACCCCTCCCCCCTGAAAGAGTGAGCCTGGGAGAAAATGTTTGTTCAGGGTCTACAGAAACATTAAAACACACACACACACACACACACAGTAAGAGAAGGACCACACAAAATAACAAAAAACCTAAACAAAATAAGAACCCAAAAAAAACTAAAGTGTGAATTTTCAGGTTTCTTTCAGGCGTTCAAGTATTTTTGGGGGGATTTAAAGTGTAATATTAAAAAAGAGTGTGTTCAAAAAGAAAGTGTGAGCAGTGTTCAGGAAGACGCCAGGGTATGCAAATGTACTCTGCCTGCAGGTCCAGTAATGCATCACATAATTCCCCTAAAGGCAGACAGACAGGCAGGCAGACAGGCAGGCAGACAGGCAGGCAGGCAGGCAGACAGACAGGCAGGCAGGCAGGCAGACAGGCAGGTAGGCAGACGGCTGGCCTGGCTCCGCCCGACCATTGCTCTTATCTCCATTTATTTCGCTGAGATTATGAAACCATGTTCGCATTAGCGTTCGCACAGCCACCCTGCTGGCGGCCCAATCAGCGTGGGTTAGTGAGATGACCACCATTCCAAATGGTGCTAGAGCTAGATAAGGCGATCTAAACAATTCTAGCAATGCCGGTTGGTTAAACGTTGTCCAATAGTTTCAAAATAAACCAGAGGTCCATCCTGATATCGCAAGCTTCAGTTTAATTTCGCTGTGAGAATCAGTCTGGAAATAATTTTGTGTCCAAGTAGCAACTGAACTATATAATCATCGTCTACATCGTTTGCACCAGGTTAGGGTTTAACAGCAATGTGCCCAAGTTATGAATCAGACAAAAGCCATTCCTTGAGTGGGATCTTTGATCAAGCTTCCTTCGAACAGCCAAATAATGAGTCCCTATCTAAACAAGCAAGCAGGAGCATAATGAACATTTTAAAACACTATGACACTACACACGCATGCTCTGCAGATACTAATGACTAGTCTATCCCTACATCAAACACTTTCTCACAGCAGCGGAACGTATGTTTGTGTCTGAGCAAGGAAGACTGTGGCGGATTCATAGTGTGTGATCAGATATTTATTGTAAGGCTTGCAGTGAAAGCGGCAGGTGCATTTGCTGAGTTCTCTCGTTTCCCGTCTGACCCATCACACTCTTTGTTAAATGAGCTAACTGCCATGGATAATGTACTCCCTGCCCCATACGCCCTCTTTCTGCTACCTACCTCCCAGCCTGCGTGTCTGCTTGCTTGGTATATGTTTGTTTGTTTGTGCATTCTTCAGGTGTGAGTTGCGGTCCCTCATTGCAGGGGAAAGGGAAAAGGATTAAAAGGGATGTTTTCCTCTTGCCAAGTGATTGCATCACCAGCCTTTGCACAACATCCAACATCTCCCCGTCAAATCGCTATAGCTGCGAGACAAAGGGCCTTTAGGTATGACGGTTGAGTGATCAGTTTTTGCATTTGAGGGTCTTTAAAGAACAAGGAACATAAATGGAGCTTACAACAATTTTTTTTTTTTATTTGTGTTTTCTATTCAGCTGTGAGTTCTGAAATATGAAAGGATCCAAGTTTGGAGGTGGAACCCACCCACAGAGAGGCGACACAAGCTAAAAACATTTAGCCGTATACTCTCAAGCCATAACAACTAAAGCAGCTAAAAAGCAAAATAAATATACAGCGTGTTTATACTATATGGTTACTATGCAGTAGGTCCATCGGATGTGTAGCATTGCTGCTGACATCAGGAGCGTGAATGAGTGAATAATAGAACATCACTTGATTCAGGTTTACAAGGCTTTCATGTGACAGCAGTGGGAACATAAAGTCGGGAAATCATCGTAAAAGCCCCCTGTTTTCCTCCACGGTCAGGCATAAAAGTGTTGCTACAGCTAATCCAGCCCCCCCATTCTCCTGGGACCTGATACGGTGGGGTGGAGAGTGAGAAAACAGGGGCTTGTGGTTTATTATGGAGAGTGCCTGCGTGTGCATGTGTGTGGCTGAGAGAGCATGCATGGGCAAGCATTCGCCATCAAGTGTGTGCATGCAGCTTGTGTATATCTCCTGTTAATCTCCCTGTAAGATGCATGTATGTTTGTGGTGTGTGAGTACGTGTGCATGCTTTGATAGCCCGTATAGGTTGCCCGTGTGTGTATGTATGTCCCAGGGTCTATGCAGGATATTGTGCGGAGGGTCTCAGGAACATTTCAGGGGAACAGAGAGAATGATGAGTGGATTGCATCTGTATCTCGTCATGACCTGAGGGCTGTGCGCTTGTCAGTTGTATTGGATGTGGTTTGAGATTGACCTTAAAGATTTTCAATCACTTTCTTGCTCAGAGAGGAATGTATTTAAATACTGTAACTGACAAGAGTTTGTGCAAAGTGAAGCACACTTTGGCGTAATAAGAGTGTTGCTTCACAAGCAATTGAAACTAAATTAGACCAAGAAAACACATTACATCTGAACTTGTTACAGTTACAGTAGATTACAAGTTCTTTCTTTCTAATAAGTTATGTTGTAATATTGCAAGAATGTCTTGGCACATTCTGAAGCCTGTCAAATAAGTTTTATTTGACAATAAAATAGTACCAGAAGAAATATTCCTGAAATGTACAATATAGCACAGTACAGTATATTGCTTCATTGCACACCTTGCAGATATTTCTCCACTATTGCACGCGTGATTGGAATAGACATTGCTGGTCATTGTTGCTGCTGTCAGATAAAAACCTCTCCAGAAAGTCAATGTTTGTATTTTTTAAATCTAACTTCAAATTCTAAAGTCCTCGGAATTCACATACTTTAACTTCGTAGTGAGAAAACAAAAACGAAACAGAACAAATTAGAAAGATTAGCCAGTCAGCCAGCGATTAGTCCTTGAATGCAAATTAGCCGACAGGTTGTGATGGGAGTTTGTATTGAAACGGCAAAGAAACAAACCAGCAAAATGAACGCATTCACATCGGTCAACCATCGAAGAGAATGTGGTTTATACGCAGACTGCTAAAATGAACTTGTTCTATAATTCATATGTTATTCTATTATTCTGCTATTCTTTATTCAAACTGGATATAACCTTTATAAAAGCACTTGAATTACACACCGAGATGTGTATGTGCCCTGTAACTTCACCCCTACAGCTGCGCTCTGTGGACCAACAGTCTGTTTAAAAGAGAGGTGAATGCTGTCGCCTTCTCTCACTATATTCCAATCATGCCTGCTAACAAAATGGGAAATGGAATAATCAGTGTCTGTGCATGATAGAAATGTACAGTAAACACCTGAGAGGGTCACATAAATATTAGAGAGCAGATGAATCCATAAAGCCACAGACTCCTTCATTTCCTCCCTGCTATATTTACAGTCAGCCGTGTGTGCGTGTGTGCACGTGGTTGTGCATGTGTGATTGGTCACTGGACGAGAGAAAGATAGATAATCCAAATGTTTCCCACGACCGCTACACACACCTTTGTTGGACACCTGTATAGTGAGCTATAATGGATATGTGCACTCATATTTGTTGTTATTCCAGGGAATGAGCACCTTTCCTATGGAAATACTTGCATATGGGTGTGTAATCAGAACAACCAAATTCTATTATCATTCTATGTATTTCTTAACAAATGTTGTGAAGCATACAGTAACTTTAAAAATGGTAAAAATACCACAATATCACCGTGGTACTATAATAAACTAGTGCCCAGTACTATAGAGCATTTCATTGCATTGTTGAGAGAGAAGCACTGTACTGGTGTGTGCTGGTTTCTACTGGTTTCTACCTGTGTTTCTTTGTGTTGTGTAAGCTATGTGAAAGTGCATTCTTTACTGCCTGGCTAGACAGGACCCATTCCACCATAGTATGTAGGAGCCACCCACCCAGCTGAATAGTAACTCCTGTTCCCTGGGCAACAAGGCCCTGAAAACACAGCCAGCCACACATACGCACACATGCACGCACGCACGCACGCGTACACACACACACAAACACGCACGCACACACAAACATGCACGCAACTCGCAAGAACACACACACGCACACTTTTAGCACTGAAACATATGCCTGCATTGCTTACTCAGCATAATAGTAACATACCCACAATGACACACACACACGCACATATGGTGCAGTGAAGACAGATAGGACACTTGGGCATGTTTAAATGCTGTGGCATGGTTTCGTTCCACGCCACGCCACGCAATGTTGTGCGTGTGTCATGTGTCGTGCGTATGTTGTGTGTGTGTGTGTGTGTGTGTGTGTGTGTGTGTTTTGCGTGTGCGTGCGCAATGTGTTCATTGTCTCTGTTCAAGGATTAGGAGCGCAGTGGAAGAATGTCTGACTTTCTAGGCCACAGCGATGGCCAGCGGCTCAGTCCACAACCCCAGAACAAGCATCATTCTGTACCCCGTGCTGAACATGACCCAGTGTGTGCACTACACACACCGCATGCTCGTATCTGCGTGACTTTAAAATACCTTTAAATTATTGTGTAAACCTGGCTTTTACTGTCTTTTGCTATGGAGCGAATGCCACCCTACCAGTCCCAGCCACGCAGCAGGCTAAAGCAAAACCATTAAAAAGTATTTGCCACGGTAGCTAGTTCACTTTTGAAGGCATTTAGCTTAATGTCAACTTACATTTTGGTAGTGCGTTTTCAGGGCTACCCGAGGGCCGTAATTTCGCCGAGTATAACAGAGTGTCGCTATGTGTGGGCGAGAGAGATAAAGACCCATAGAGAGACAGAGTGTATATATAACAGCATGCCAGTGCCAAATGCCAAGCCATTTAACAATGGTCACCTTCGTCCAACTGTCCCTGGTGTCACTCTGCCCTGTCCTGTCGATCTAATTAGGTGGAGTTTAGGTCCGGGGATTACGCAGGATTAGTTATGAATGTTTCATGAGATGGAGATTTTCCTTTGACTAGAAGTAAATGTTTTTATCCTTGTACTGCATTGCTGACTGTGTCTGGAACACGTCTTGTTAGTGGTATCAGGTCTACTGATTTCTGTTGTCCTTGAATGGCTGTGAAGTCTAGTTGACTGTGCTAAATGTTTGAGCAAAAGGCCAAAGCATTTTGTATATCATATTCTATAGCGTGTGTGTGTGTGTCCGTGTGTGAATTGAGAGATTTATAAGCAATGCAGATATATTATTTTGATACTTTAGCACTTTAAGGTCATGCAGGTTTATGTTATGCAAATAAAGATAAACTGTTATAGTTTTTTCCTTCCTGTAGCTAACATATATTTGTCCAATGTGTCACATTTTCAAACTCTAAACACAATTGGCCCAACATCCATGAGTTCAGGACCATACCATTAACACAATTCATGTTGTTTTCCAACACAATATGCAGGCAATTAACACATTTCTGATTGAAATTAATAGCTCGTTATAACGACCCATCCATGGGAATCAGGTGAGTTGGAGCAGGGAGACATCTAAAACATGCAGGGCAGCGGCCCTCTAGGACCAGGGTTTATGGTCCCAGAGGGCCGCCTGAACCCTGGTGTAAAGCATCTACATCTGCAACAACAGAAACTCAACATTTATATTGAAACAGCTGATAAGAATTGCTGAATGAAACATTGAGAAATAGCTTAATTTACTTTCATTTGTGTATAATATATCAAGCTAAATCTAATCTCAATCAGACATTACCAGGTGTAATACAACAAAGCAGTTAAAAGGATTGACTGTATCTAGATCAGGGGTGGCTAACCCTGGTCCTGGAGAGCCACAGCCCTGAATGAATGGGTCGTTATCAGGATGCTAACAACCCATTCATTAGAATCAGGTGTGTTGGAGCAGGGAGACACCTAAAACATGCAGGGCTGGGGCATGTTGAGGAATGAGGAATGTTGCATCCTCCAATACTGTATGTGTCTGAGACTGTGCGCGCATGCGTGTGTGTTTGAGAGAGAGGGAAGAGAACTACAGGTGATCCTTCCTGATTATGCTTATCACAGCAATTCGGTGAGTTTTAACGGAAAGCGTATTGCGCAGTGTGTCAGTGGATATTTATAACTTTGTCTGAATGCTGCTTTGCCACTTTTTAGCCACTTATTTATCTATTTTTTTAAAATCACGATGCCTGCTCAGCATTGCGATGTCATTGTCGGCCCTACCCTATTAGAAAGGCATTGTGCTATTGACTATCTGCACCTCTTGGAAAGAAAACGTGCTATTGTTTTGACATAATGATATGATTTTGAGTCAAGTTTGCAGTATTTTAGTGTATGTAGTTAACGCCCTTTTTTTTTTGTAGTATTTAATGAATAAGATGTGGTTTTGACAAGAAAATTTACTATTTGGCT
Organism: Forbesichthys papilliferus; assembly: GCA_025399855.1. Lineage (NCBI taxonomy): Eukaryota > Metazoa > Chordata > Actinopteri > Percopsiformes > Amblyopsidae > Forbesichthys > Forbesichthys papilliferus. Next base: position 26,011 of record JAODOY010001014.1, read on the forward strand.
AATTGTGTGAGGTAGATGTATTGCTGTGTTCATATCGTATAGGTAAGCGCTTGTTAGGGCTAGAAAAAAAACTGTATTAAGACTTTTTAAACAACGTTTCCAGAAGACAATTTTGGTAATGGTACAATTGACTTTTTGTAATCCAATATTGTCTTACGGTATGCTATAGTGACAACACAGTAAACATCACAGTTTTACACTCCATTAAACCAAATGTGTATTGTATGTCAATGTCATGTGTTTTGATAACCCCAAAACACACACAATAACTACAGGGAAACTTTGTGTACATGTTCTCATTGGGATGCCATGTACTGTAACTACTGGCCATGACGGTCTCTGCAGGAGATCTCTAGCTTCACACAGCGAGTGCTCAGCAAACAGAGCAACAGGTGAAGGCCAGCCACTATACAGTTACACACTGGTGCACAATTAAGCTTGAGCATGTGTTGCACACAGATACACTGTTTAATAGAGAACTTATAGAGGAACGTCTAGAAGAACCTATATGGTTAGGATACAACATAACACGCACTACAGGGAAACAGACCTGACCAATGACCAGGCCTGCAGAGCTTCACAGTAACCTGCTTCTCATTTTTCTCAAGTAATTGAGCCCTGTGTGTCTGGGAAGGAAGCCCCTCTCTGCCCCACATCTCTCCAGCGCTTTGCCTTTTAGAGGCTGCCAGCCAGGAGCCAGAGAGATTTGATGGGTTCACAGCTGGGCACTGGCTTGTTACAGTCTGCTTCATGCACACTCAGCAATATGGCGGCTGGTTGCAGCTGTGCACTGCCATGCTGATTATCTGCTTCATCTTTGGGTTTCTACTGGACCCTTAGCTTTGCCTGAGGTTCACTGTGATACAACATAAGAATAAGAAGAAGAAGAATTATTATGATTATTATTATTATTACTTGTATAGTACTTTTCATGTAAATCGATTAAACGGAAAGGAATAATTATATATGTAGGATTGCCACCTATTTTTTCTGTTATCATACTACAGCAGTTCTGTTCTCAGCATAATGTACACTGCATGATGACATACATTGATAAAACTTGGAGGTGATCTTCAATTGTTCTTTAATCTTGTTATACTGTAGATTAGTTACAGTATATGGGCAGAGATGCTGTTCCTTAAAGTTCTCAGTCAAATCTGCGGGACTGGTACATTTTATATGCTGTTGGTCAGTGCTTTTATGATGGTATAGTAACTAGAATGTTGGGCTACATAATCTTCCACATTTTAATATCACTATAATATATAGATTTACTCTTTTCAAAATGGTTTCCTCCTCACATGCACCAAATGAAACACAAACATTGATGGGAATAGAAGAGCAGCTCATTGTCAAGTTGTCTGTTGTGTTGACAGACAACTAAAAATAAAAAAATGAATATATAAGATAAATATAAAATTATTCTTCCTGATTTGACCTGCCTGTCAATTTTAATTGGTGGGTGAATGGACATACATTGTTTTATGTGCGCGATAGAGACAATGCTCCAATATAACCTGCCCAGTAGAAACACAATTGTACAAAATACTGACGCAACAAGGTCAATAATCACACGGTCTCAGGAAATGTTATAGATTAAATTAAGTTGCATAACTGTGTGATAAGTACTGACTCAATCAATGTGGAGTCAACACAAACAGTTGCCAAAATCAATGGCATCTGAACAGAAAGTCCTAGTTTGTGAGATATACCTGTGTGATAGACCTGCCCTAAATGTATCTACCTCTACCTTTGTGACAGTGCATGTACTGTATGGCTTAATTAAAACGTCCATGCTCCTGCTCTTGTGACAGCATAATTATCACTGTGAACAGAAACCTATCCCATGCAGCCTGACTCAATCCCTCAACCACACGTGTGCTGTTTCCCAGACCCTCCTCCAGGGTCTCAGCTTTCAGCACCACCTTATTTTGCTCATTGAAAGACTTGCCAAGAGGTAAAGACAGTGTAGTACAAACGGTGGTTATGGGGACTCACATATGCTCAACTCGTGCTCCTACTAAAACACCCACATGCTAGCCTGATTTTGCCTATTGCTTAATGTTTATATGGTGTGTGTTTCTGTGCCTTGCGGAGGATGAACCGTAGTATGTTTTGTTTTTTTGTATTGCCTAGTGTTGATTTCAATTAAGCTTTGTTAATCTTGTGTAGATATGTCTCTGGTTATGTTTCCTTCAGATGACAAGGTGTGAATTTGGTTTTGTAAAGAATATACAGTTGATTTACTTACACACTCTAGTAACAAGATGGAAACTAATCTGCAAGTCATATTTAATTAACATGTATACTCTCTCACACACGCACGCGCACGCACACGCGCACACATGCGCACACACACACACACACACACAGACAAATAAATCTTACCTCTCCTAAGTCCATTCCATTAGCTGTAAAGCCTACCCTTAGAACTTGAATGCAGCTTCCTCTTGAGAGCTGCTAATGCCCTGGCAGTGACTAGCACTTAACTAGAAAAGGAAAAGTTTGGATGCATGAAGGAATATAGGTGGGTGGGGATACAGTAGTTCCACTGTGGCATGTGGCCCCTATAGCGATCCTTCCCTCTGACCTAGATAAGGTGGTTTAGTGTTTCACTTTTATTAGTCTTCTGTCCCAGATGCATTACCTCAAGGCTAGGATTTAAGATTTGTGCAAAAATTGTATACATCAATATGTGTCTGTGTACAGTAGCTACTGTATAAATGTTGCATAATGGGGAATCATAGTACATCGTCAAAGTACTACATTATCTGTGTAGCAATATACCTGGACATTGCAAGATAGATACAATACATGCCAACAACCGGCAGGTTAGTGAGATTGGCTGTCAAATATAAAAAAACAACTTTCATACTTAAACATTTGTTGGTGATTTCTTTTTGAGATATTTTGAGAGCATTGTCCCTGCTGTGAAACACCAGAGACAATGTAGTTCTCTGTGCTGTAGTTCTGTCTGTAGAGTGTGTTGGCCCCAAACAGCTTTGTACCCAGGCTCAACAAGAGGACAGATTAAAACCAGCAAAACAACATGGATTTATGTCCCTGCATCCATGGCGACACGTTTACTTACTGTAGCATGACGGGGGCACAAACTGAGACCCCCCGCCCTAGGTTTGGGTGTGGGGTGGGAATGCATACCCCTGTCTATGTGCTCGCTTGCTCAGTCTCAGGTTCAGCCAACCATCTCGCTAAGGTGTGCAGAGGCTCAAGCTGTTTATGCTGTGTCAACTGCGTGTTGCGGATGCATCTTAAGATCCCCTCAGGGTGCTATAGTATTAACTGGTCTCATCTTGTCTGCCTGTACCTTCAGTATAGACCAGAAGACACACACACACACATGGGCAATTACAAGCACACGTTTATGATTTTCTTTAATTTGACCAGATTTCCTACATGCTTCAGATGAGGAATTGTGCAACTAGGCTTATGTTGGAGCAGGGTTGTGACAAGACACATTAATATACTGTATCAGTGTTTCCGTTCAATTTGAAATGCACGGAGAGGAGGAAAAGCGATTTTCACACAGAATACAGAGAATGGATGCTGAAGGTTAGTGAAGATGTGAACTAAACAACTGTATGTAGAAATACAGCATAGCTCATCCTATTACACACTGTTTGTGTCCTATGCTGGAGCCTGTCCAACTCTCCTTTACTTTGTAGAATTAATATAATTAACTATCCTGCCACAGAATGCAATGAATTAGTTTGAAGTCCTGTTCAATGTTTCTTGCCCGCTTCCCCCCTCCTCTATTTCTTTCTCTCTCTCTCTCTCTCTCTCTCTCTCTCTCATAGTTCCCCTGGGGTTGGCATTTGTCCATGGCTTTAATGAGATGAGCTGTAGTGATGATGAACTTGTCTAAACCACTCACAACAGACAAGGTATTCTTCTCCATCTAAATGATGTAGTGAAGAGACAGACTGGGGCGGGCACACAATTTATTAACTGTTGCACGGGAGGGGCTCACAACCAATGCTCTTCGGAGGAAATACGCGGCACACACACACACACACACACACACACACACACACACACACACACACACACGGGTGTATATTTCATTCTAAATGTCAACAAAATAAAAAGTTGACCATAGAATCTCTAATAAGCATGGCAATAACAATTCCACAGTAAGTTCTGCCCTTGCAGAATAAACATGTCTGAAGCAACTGGAAGTTATTAGGCTTGCTGCAGTCTGTGAATGGATAGGTGAGTTTTGCTCATGTGTATGAGCTTACACTTACACACACACACACATACAGTACGTGTGTGACAGCGGACATTACCACGCAGGTCTATGAAACATAGGGCCGTACGAGGCCTGACAGGGTTTATAGACAACAGCATTCTTCTGAGGTCACTGGCTAGCCAATGAAATTACATTCTAGCTGCTCCCACGGTAACCAAGTCTGGAGAGATTCCAAAATTGCTTGGCTACAAAGAATTGTGTTGTGTTTGACCGGGCAACGGCATGTAATGTTCACAAAGTCAAGAAGGGCAGTGAATGACTGCTAGACATGGCACCATGCTGTCTCACTACCCAGTCACATGACTTTAGAGCACATGCTTCAGGTTTTATGGCCAGAGGACGGGAATGTTTTTTTGGGAGTGTTTGCATGGTCAGAATTTCTCACATAAATTAATCTTGCATGAATGTGTGGTGTCATTGGCAATTGTTATTTGTAATCGTTTGCACCAACTGGCAGGAGGGGTGAATAGAGATTTCGCAAGCATATTTTAGAAGTGTTACAGTTTGTGATTTAGAGCAAAGTACAGCTTTTGAGTAAAGTGAATTGAGCTGAAGCTGAATTGGCTGGAAATGTATGGTCAGGATTTGTGGGGTTCAACGTAAAGGCTTGAGTGAGAAAGCTTAGAGGTTGATTCAACAAGCAAAGGAAAGCTTCATAGCATGCTCTCTCTCTCTCTCTCTCTCTCTCTCTCTCTCATACACACACACACACACACACACCTACACCTACACACACACACACGCACAAGTTGTTTCACAGGCTGCCAGATAAGCTAAAGTAATAACAGTGCCATCTCAGATAATTTTAGCTCTGTATTGAGTGTGCAGCCCCTGGTATTCATGGCAACATTTCTCCATGAATTGAGCTTAGCTGTATTTTCCACCGCTCTGTATTGCGCTTCCCTACCTCCCCAAACTCTCTCTCTCTCTCTCTCTTTCTCTTGCTCTCTCTCTCTCTCTCTGTCTCTCTCTTTTCTCTCTTTTTTTCATTTTATTTGTCTTCTCTAACCTGTTTTTCTCTGCTTGCTGTTCCTGCTTTCCTATCCCCCTCCTTAATTTCTCTCCATCTCTTCCTCTACTTGTTTCAATTTGCTGTAGTAAGACATCTGCAATTTGTGGCCTGACATTTCTAATCAGGAAAACAACCGCCCAACCCTTTCCTTTTGTGGTGTGGAACACATTAAAGCCTTCATCTGTCCTGACTTGGTGCTTTTCCACATAATACATCTCTGTGTCTCATACATTTCCTCTCACTGTTTATGTTTTTGTTCACTTTGGTTAGTAATAGTGGTAAATATTGTGGTTTAACAGTGGAACTAACTGGTAGGTCTTACTGGATCAAGCTGATAACATACATTTACCTATCGCCAAAGTCTCTTATTTTCAGCTCTCCGGATTTACACATCCTGTTACATCCACATCGATGCCCCACCCTCAACAGGAATATATTGGAAAATCATGTACTTACTATTCACAGATGCAAGTTACAATGGTGACCTCCATTGGAACATAGTTGGGCATTTGCTACACTTTCACTCATTCCAATTTTTTTCTAGGGTGAAAACATCTTATTGTCCAAACATGACACATCCACACACACCCATACACACATACAACAGTAAATCAAGCATTCCAGAAAATGTTTTGGTTTGGGTTTACAGTGATGAAAGGCAACCACTCCCTTCATAGGCCTATATGTTTATACCTCCCCTATATAATACATAGGTCTATATGTTTATACCTCTCCCCATATATAATCCATAGGCCTATATGTTTATACCTCTCCCCCTATATAACCCATAGG